>SDVV010010278.1:0-16319 GCA_016164225.1 Gammarus roeselii
ACATATATATACATATATATATATATATATTTATATATCTATACATATATGTGTGTGTAGCGCCTGATTCACTACTAACAGTGATAACTGTTCTGCCATAAATAGAATCTGTTCCAACTCCGTTAAATCCTTCCAAGTCTCCTCGTACCTGTATTCTGACTTCAAAAACTTGTTGATCTTTTTTATTTTTCGCGGATGAAATATTTTTGCAATGCTTGCAGTTCACAATGTATTTTATTTAATCAATCGTGTCTTCCATCTGCAGGGTCAGCAAATGTGTGTTGCGTAGCAATAACAGTGCACGACCGTCAGCATATTAGGTTTCCACGCAATAACAATTGCTCTAAAGTATGGCATGCATTAGACACTCATCTCCACCTTCTTGTTAAAGTTACTTCACTGCCCTCTTCCATCAATACTTGTGACGCACTCCTGTTGCTTGATTGGCAATAATAAAAGATAATTTACATTCTTGCTTATGCATATAAACAAGATACCGAGAGAAAAATAACACATGGATGAATGTTTGTCAGACAAGATATCACCACTAAGCTGGATAAAGATATTTCACATGCGATGTCAGAACAACGGAAAAGTAAATGAGATTCATCAAGAACAATCGCATCGAGGGAGGAAATATTGTTGGAAGCACTCATGGCGCACAGGTGAAATAATGTATGATAAGGAACCATAGCTTATATTCTCAACGAGGAAAGGGGAAGTAGAACTAAAAAACAATTTCAGTTCAGTCACAATTAAAATTTTGGTGCAGTTAACGAGCAGTAAATTCTGAACGTTTGTTGATCACTATACAATTAAACCGTCCATCAGTATATGTAATAGCCTGAGGTACTGTGCATGTGAACTACTTACGACTCTCGTGATTTTAGGACACATTTAGTTTCCAATTACTTGCTGAAACAACCAGATGCTTTTGTTGTTGCAATTGTTGTGTTGTTTACTGATGGTCACTCGACTCTAAAACTTGCATCTCCCATCAAGAAGCATCGATCTCGTGTAATGAAGATACTTGCATCTGTGTAGCTGCTCTTTTCAATATTAGGCAGAAACTAGTCCAAGCCAGCAGGAGAGGTCAGCGGCCACAAGGACCAGCTCTGTGGGGCACATTACCCCGCTAGAAAGACAACTGACAAATGAAGGGAATTCATGCGCAAGGATGTAAATTTTCTGACAATAGTAAGAGAAGTTGCGGGATATCGCGAGCGCACCAATGATAAATAGTTGAGTTATTACAGTAAACTAACACTGAACAGGAGGAGCAATAAATGAGGCAGATGACACTGAAATAAACTCTGCACAGCTCGCCTTAGAGAGCGACTGTCAAAACATACAAATAAAGTCAAAATCAGTTAGAGATTGCCAATAATTTCAGACGATTCAGAAGTTATGAAATATATATCAGAAGTACCGTAGATTTTATTAATCAATTATCGAGGTGTGTTTAGGACCGTGTCTGTGAGGTTCCGAGATAACTTTGCATCAGTTGACGCGTTGATTTGTGGAAAATCGTGTACACCACAGATAACGTGCCAGTAACGCTTTATATGTTTTTGCCAGGTGGATTGTTGATTTGTCCGATTCCGGTATATTATGATCACGTTATTTATAAAAATATATTTAAAAATTAGGTTGAACTATTGTATCAGATGCAGCTGTTAGACATCCACTCTCAAATGAGCAGAATGAGTGGAGTGAAGTTACAATCCTGCATATTGTGTTTTAAGCGGATTTAGTGATTGCAGAGGTGCATATCCAACGGGTATTTATAAATATGCAAAAAAAATCTAATTTATTTTCCATTGTCAAATAGCTAGCGAGAAGACCTCACTCCCGAAGAGACTTTAATTCGAAAACTGAAGGTTCAAGGATAGAGTAAAACCGGCCCTAATGGAAATAAAACTTTGAACACAGTCTTTGATAAATTCAGTATGACCTGCTTGATGTGTTACGTGAAAACATTGTCACTGTGATGAACACTACATACTTAGATGCATATATGCCCCAAGCAGGCATAGGGGATTTTGAATGTAAAATAAATTAAACTTTGATTTTAAGTGAGTTGTTCAATAACATGAAGCGCTTTTTAAGGCAACAGTCCCCACAGTCCTTACAGAACAGGCCCATAATTCTCTAGTGCGGAGTGCACTTTCCTGATTTTTCCGTGTGGTGATATTCAGAGCATGAATCAAGGTCGGAGAGCCTTCAGGATCACAATTTAGTAATTTATTTATTAATATGTATCAGTTATATACGACGTCTGCTTTGTAGACGGGAGCTGCGTTCTCGGAAGGGAGGAAAGTCATCTACATTAACTTCGACGCGAGTTAATTCAAGATTCAGGACAGACCAAATAGTCGCAGGCTATAACAAGCTTGTATTATTATATTTAGACAAACATAGTAAATAATTCTTGCTCAAACACTGGATCCGAAACAATCATATTACTAGATTCTTCATAATTCAATTGGGTTACCCCATATATCACGGGGAGGCATCTGAACCCGTCCTTCGCAATTTCCCCCCAACACAATGGCGTTCCCTTCCTCAATTCCTCGGCCTGCGCTGATACAAAAATGGAAAAGGAAAAAAGTGTCTAGTTTTTCCCGCTGGGAGGCGTCACCCTATCCCGCACTCTCCCTGGTTCCCAATAAAACTTGATGATGGGTCAGTTTGATCTCTTCCAGTCTCATCCAATCTTGAATCTTGGGATGGTTGGAAATCCACCAAGCCTCCCCCCTGTGGATGAACGTTTCATAGGGACTTGAAGCTAACTTAAGGTCATCTAATTAGAGATGATTATCATGAAATGTAGAGATAAAGGACATTTAATGAGACAAAAAGAGAGCAAAAGGGACAATAGGGAGCCTTTTCAGCATCTGACGCCTTCCAGTGTCTTGCCCTGCAAGTACAAATTAAAAATTGCGGACATATTTATTAGGATTGAAATGGGTATTTGCTTGGAAAATTTAGCCTCTGCGTGATTTCGAGGATGACATTTTACTAACTTATTATTTAATAACAATTTCCTGTTAGGAAGTGAGTCGTTATTAAATAATTTTTCCACTTCTTATCAGTATTGTAATGTCAGTTTTTCAATAGCGGTGTATTACGAATACGCACGAACATGAGGACACACGGGCGCATGCAGGATAAAAATGTGAATCATTCAAAATATATTACCACAGCCAAATACAGCCTTAAATTAAATAAGCACTAAATTCAAATGAGATGCTTTAGTTCAGAATGAGACCTGAAGCCAAGCATCCCACTGCTTCGGCTTGCTTTGGAATGTTCTCTTAATATATTACAGTCTTCGGCGAGTAGGATTTCATGTCACTTGTAAGCCGCTTCCATGTTTTGCAGGATGGGCCCTATATTATCGCGAACCAGTCATAGCCAATAACAGAAGGAACTTGAATGGATTTGAGTTGCAAATGCTAGGTAAAATGTGGTGCGTCTAACAGCTACAACTGTACCGCTAACCGGATTATCAAATGTTTTGTTAATTGCTGTGGTCAGATTCTGGAAGTGTTCTTCTATGTTGATCTTTAGTATTAGTCTGAATTCAGTCATTTATAATATAACTCTTTTGAAAGTCAAAAAGTATATTATGGAGTGAGCGTTGTTTCAATGACCTCTCTAATCCACCCTTGTTTCGATGACCTCTCTAATCCACTCTTGTTTCAATGACCTCTTTAATCCACCCTTGTTTCGATGACCTCTCTAATCCACTCGTGTTTCAATGACCTCTCTAATGCCCTCTTGTTTAAATGACCTCTCTAATCCACCCCTGTGCCAATGACCTCTCTTATCCACTCTTGTTTCAATGACCTCTCTAATCCACCCTTGTTTTAATGACCTCTCTAATTCACTCTACGTGTAGCAACAAAACATCACGCGTTCTATTTACGGCCATTTTTAACAATCCCTTCTTTAGCAGTTATTATTCAACAGTAGTAGAATGGCTTTGCCGAAATTATCATCTAAGATTTTAAATATTTGTTATAGGAGTGATCGCTGCAATGCAGTTGAAGATAAATCCCACTCCGAGGGAAATCGGGTCCTTTCCTAAGCACAGGCATAAAAAATAAACCCTGAAAGAGCCCTTATCAACAAGAAATGTCATAACAAGTCATGTTAACACTCTACTAATGACGTCAACTTTATCTGCCTAACAATAGAGTGTGATAAATGGAATGGGCGTCAAATCAAGAATTCCCTGTCAGTTCAAAAATATAGAAACTAGAGTTTCTCGCGGTCTCCCAGTCACTTTATAACCAAAGAAGGGGCCGGTCTTTGTGGTCAATGCTTTTTAGCACGGAAAGCATTTACGACTGAATAACTTTTACTCGAAATTTTGAGTTTGATTTTCTGTCACTTATTCTTAATTAATAGCAATCACCGAAAACTAAAAGGACCGATTTTGACCTCTTTTGCACCGGAAGTTTTTGCATCGAATTCCAACGATCGGACCGAAAAATTGTATAACCGAAACGCGTTAGCCAGCCAGACATCATAGAGGCAAACCCATTACTTTGAAAAGAGACGAATTCTAGATCAACAAATTGCTCTCGCCATGAAATCGTAATTCGTGTTCAAATTTGCTTCTGGCACGAAAAGTTGATAGAACCAAATTGTTAAGCATCGAAATCCATAGTGTTCAAAAATTCTCTTGGCTATTGTTGCTCATGTTACTTGTTTCTCGTGGTACTTATAATCCTACTTAGTGAATCTTGAATTTTGTATACTTAGCGAGCGCCTAGGAGCCACCGATGTCGCCATCTAAGGCAGTCCGGCGCACCAAAGGGGCCACAATCACCCGCGAGTGGGCACCAGTTACATTTGTCCGGTATCTCGTTCATAACTTTAAAAGAACAAAATATTATAGTACAACTCTTCCCCTTTCTAGCTATGCCTTCGGCTTGCCTCTACGACGCGTGCATGGAGGGAGAGATGCCTTCGGTTTGCCTCTACGACGTGTTCATGGAGGGAGAGATGCCTTCGGTTTGCCTCTACGACGTGTGCATGGAGGGAGAGATGCCTTCGGCTTGCCTCTACGACGTGTGCATGGAGGGAGAGATGCCTTCGGTTTGACTCTACGACGTGTGCATGGAGGGAGAATGCCTTCCGCTTGCCTTTACGACGTGTGCATGGAGGGAGAGATGCCTTCGGTTTGCCTCTACGACGTGTGCATGGAGGGAGAGATGCCTTCGGCTTGCCTCTACGACGTGTGCATGGAGGGAGAGATGCCTTCGGTTTGCCTCTACGACGTGTGCTTGGAGACTGAGATGCTTTCGGCTTGCCTCTACGACGTGTGCTTGGAGACTGAGATGCTTTCGGCTTGCCTCTACGACGTGTGCATGGAGGGAGAGATGCCTTCGGCTTGCCTCTACGACGTGTGCATGGAGGGAGAGATGCGTTCGGTTTGCCTCTACGACGTGTGCTTGGAGGGAGAGGGACAGAGTTGAGATCCAACAAGTTCATGAATGGCTGGCTAAAGGTAGGCGATTCGGTCCTATCGACTTAGAGTGCGAAACAGGTTTGGGGCAGAATGCAATAATTCAATTTACACTCCAGGCTGTAAGCGTTCCTACCTGATATTTTCAAGTGAAAAAATATTCGGAAATCTTATTTGTCTTTGTATCAGATATGCAAGATATAATTAACGGCTACTACACCATGGGAGGAAGTCCACGTCAAGCGAAAATGCATGTTGTTCGATTCCAATGCGCTAACGCAAGAAAACAAAAAGCTGCTCATTTTCTATTTCTTTTGCCTGCGGCTTGCTAGTCAAGTTCTTATTCACGGTCGCCTACCTAGCGACGGCAGCCTCTGGTGTTCGGAGCAGAAATAATGGGATTTTTACCTCGTTGAGAATAGACGGTCTTCGTTTATGCAAATAAACTCGATTAAATATCACCCTTAATTCGCAATTTGAATAAATGCGATCGGGATCAAATGAATCCTCGTCTGCCAACTCAGAAAATTTCATAAAAGTAGTATTTCAGTCTTCCTAATCGAAGTATTGGAAACCAATTCTGTTTGTTCCTCTCCGATTTTGGCGCCTGCGTCTGATAGCAATAGTGACAAAACAGAAGGTTGGAAAAAGAGCCGCTCGACAGTCATGCAAATCAAATATTTTTAATCTCGGAAAGCCTTTGATGATTGCCATGCAGAAAGTAGAAAAGATCATTCTGTATTTGGACCTGATATAACACAAACTGCAATTGCATATTCAGAAGTGCTTCAAATAAACCAATGAGAAAAGGTTGTATTATCATTGACCAACACATTGTGTTGGTAATGAACTCTGTGATTTTTTTATATTGTTGATGAGGTCCAGAGCAGCGAGCTCATCACACGAAATACCTGACGGACGGTCTCAATAACAGCAAATTCCACACCTCAGGTAAAATGTGCCTCATACATTGACGTTTTGATGTTAAGCGAAACTCCCCGGCTGCCCGAGTTGTGGTAATTTCTCGGATTTTTATAAAATCCTTCGACCGAATGACACTTCTTTGATGAAGCTCGACTTGAGCGACCGTATGATTGCACTGCATCTCAAATCAGCCCTATTTTCGAACGGCGAACTATGCGCCCTAAACAAGCCACCGCCTGCACATCGCCTGTAGCAGCAGCAGGCTCAGTCACTCAATAAAGCGGGCTTCTTTGCTCTCGGTGGTGATGGCTTCCGCTTCTTCAATTCCCTTGCTTCAATAAGACCTTCATTAACATATTGATCATTTTTAGACGGTAACGAGACCGCGTGTATTATGAAGTGCCAGTATGTCTTAGTAATAGACGTAGCCTTTCTACGTCTATTAAATATTTATTAGTATACAAGCCAATCGCCCATTAGGATATGTAATAGTCTGAAAATTTATGCAGATAAACTAATTACGACTCTCGTAATTTTAGGACACCTTTAGTTTCCAGTTATTCGCTGTAACAACCAGATGCATTTGTTGTTGCCTTTGTGTGAGGGCAGAAAGAAGCACTAATGGTCACTCGATTCTAAAACTTGAATCTCCCTTCAAGAAGCATCGATCTCGAGTAATGGAGATACTTGCAGCTGGGCAGCTTCTCTCTTCAGTACTAGGCAGAAACTAGTCCTAGTCAGCAGGAGAGGTCAGCGGCCTCAAGGACCAGCTCTGTGGGGCCCATTACAGTTTGTGGTGATATTTCCCCACTACTATGACGGATTTCTAGTGGAGGATTTTGGACAAAATACTCTGAAAACATACCTAGAGACTGAGGATAAATACTCTGGTCTGGTATCTAGTTGCTGTATTTAAAGACTCTGGAAAAGAATCTAGATACAGTATTTAAACACTCAGTAGGTGTCGCTAGATAGCGCATTTTAATGCGCTGGAAAAGTATCTATATACTTCATTTGGCCCAACACAGAGAACTAGTCATACCGTATTTGACAAAGACACAAAACAGCAGACCGGCGTAGCTCTTGTGTTGTCTCCAGTCAGGGTTGTATTTAAGCACAGTATCCTGATTTGATAGAGTAAAACCGCAAATTCTTATAGGGGAATTTCTGGCTACGCGCCTGAAAGCAGCCACCGGCTGACCGATCCGGCGGCCTTTGAGCCTTCTAGGGCTGGAGGTCACTTTGATGCTTGGAATAGCAATAGAAAGATGAATCTGGATGCACAATGAGGCTAATGATTTGGTTCATCAAACTCGAATCGAGCAGACCATTTCAAGCAAAAACCAAAATTACCGCATGGGAATCGTGCCTTGAATGGCCAGATAGAAACTATGCCATTAATTACGGAGCATGCTGAACCTCTACGTTTTTTTTCAGAATGTGTTTAATAATTGCCGCAAGTTTCGATACTCCGTTCGCAATTTGGATGTTCAGATGATTCTCAAAATGGTACCAATTTGTTTTCTTAAATAAATGATGATTTTGTAACCTAGCAAGGAACAATTACAGCAGGTTGGAGTGCTATTTCCGGAGATGCTACAACAGTGCAGTGTTTCTTCACCACTGTTGAAATAAAGGAATCTGATAAATAATGAAGACAAATACAAGAGAGCGGAAGGTTGCGAGTAAATTGTAAAGTTCCCTTGATTACATTGTTCTATAGAAGCGAAGATAAAACACATCATCAAAGAAACTCGAGGGGAACTTCATTGTAAAACGACGCTAAACTTTTGTCGGCGTACTTTGCAGTTCATTAATTACTTAGCTGATCTTAGACGGTAAACTTTCAACTAAATAGAATCCTCAAATATTTATCTTGCAATTTTGATGGAAGCCTTAAATGTATTGTAGCACGTTCTCTTAGTAACAAACATTTTATTTAATTAAAACTCAAATTACACTGAATGGTTTCAAATTTAACGCTCATAGATTACGTATGCGGTGCTTTAATTGCAGACACCATGACATTCTTTTGTATGTACGAGGGCAATCATAAGCCCGAAGCAGCAGCCCCGGGAAGAGAGATGATAGGACAGGACAAAAGCAGGGACAAGCCCACAAAGAACATACTCAAAGTGGCCCCAACTAGGCCCATTGCACCATTACTGACCAGCAACACCTACGAAACACCGACACCCACGAATACCGACCAACACACCCACACGGTCACACAAAACAACAAACGTCGACCACGCACCCATGCAATGAGTTTCATATAGATCTAAACAGACATTTCACACACCACATCGCGGACAAGCTGCTCAACCCACTCTTAGCCATCTCGTCTCAGCAACCAAGCAAAAACACAGAGCCATCATTCTAAAAACGTTCAGTTACCGTCCCTCTCCGGCATACCGCTTCTGTGTTGTTCAATAAAGGTGTGAAAATGAACAATCAAACATGTGCATAAGGAAACGGAAATAGCCTCAAAATTTAAGAATTCCTGGACCTTTGAGAAACATGAGTTTTATCAACATAAGTACTTAATAAAGAAAACTCGTCCAGTACACAGATAACAGCATACCAATAGCCACGTGCATCCGCCGGCACCCTGGCTTCAGCCTCTCGTGCCAATTCAATACCGATAAAACAGACACAATGGAATGTCATTACAACAGTTGCCATCAAAACACTATGAGCGTCATGGAGAGCTGAACACCTTTGGCAGAGAGTAGACACAGACTCAACATGACCTGTTAAAAAGTGTATCTTTTAAAACATAAGTTACAACGGCATAAATTTTCAGATTCATCGCTTTTCATCCCAGGTGAAATGTAAATATGGCGGAATTTTGTGTTCTATTGTGAAAAAGGGCTCGGTGCTACAACTCGGATTTAGATATGAGCTTTCGAGTTGAATATCTGTCCGAGTTTCTTTCCTGGGCTGTTATAATCAGAGCCAATAGTAAGTCGATCTGTTTATGCCTTCTAACACGCTTGTGTTAGAAAAATAATTAAGGCACAAAGTCATGCTTTATAGTGTAAGCTTGCGACAGTTCGCTCGACTTCTTCTTTGGCTAAGCGTTGGGTAGCTTCATCATAAAACATTCATATTGAAGAGGGTTAACGACGCTTCAGAAACTTGAGTTTAGATGGTTAGGATGTGGCTAAACTATAAACCCCTTCTCCTCCGATAAAATTACCTTTTGTGGATCATTGTCTGAATCCGAAAATCAGAAACAAAACAACAAACGTTCATTTATGGACCTGAAGTAGTTCAAATACCCAGGGCAGCCCATCTCCTCCCCATCCACGCTCCTATTTATTGAATCAATTTTAAAGCTCATGACCTGATTTTCAGTAACGGACAAATAATTTTGTCAGGCGTTCACTGACTGAGGTCATGTTTTTCGTCAACTTGTCATATGGAAAGGGTAGGATGATCCTGAGTTTCTTATCTAACGAATTTATTTGCCTCTGCAATTGTTTTGGAAGTCTTGCGTCCATGGAGCTACGCCTTTGAAGCACTTTTTTTTTTCTTGAACTGCTCGACGACCCGATTGAAAAGATATTGCTGGTTTTTATTCTTCTTCCTCTGATGTTAAATCTCTGCTCAAATTTTGGTTTCAACGTTGTTGGAGAGGAAGTTATCCCGTGTTCGAGAATGGTCCAGGTTTTATGTTTACTCGTGAACATTTTTGAAAGACAAGATATGTGGATATTTTCAGGCATGAAATATCCCCCAACATTTAATATTTGATCAAAAAATTGCGGGTAGCAAAATGTCCAGTACCATAGATACGATAGCATTCAATTCTCCAGTAATCAGGTGCTTATTCATTAAATATGTTGTTTCAAAATATACGTCATTTAACAGAAGGTGTATATTTGCACCCTTCAACAGAAGTTTGGTCGGCTCAAAGGAATGCGTCACCTACACACGGAACACTGGCTTCTTCCTGTAGAGGACGTCGGGGTTTTTGAGAAACAACCACAACCGTGGCCTCATGAAACAACCAAGCCATGAAATATACTCGGAAAATATATTCATAGGTATATCTAAAATTAACGATCGCACATGAGTCAATAATAAGTTATGCAACAATTTGCTTCCTGCACAAACTAGTAATGTTGTTTTGTTGAGCAATTAATACACAGGACATAAATTGAGTGGTGCTGAATAACCCCAGCGCCTAACAACAAATCATTCACCCGAGACGCTCGAATATAAATATCGCTTTATTTCTCGTTCACTCCCAACGTTTCTTTTTTCCATCGTGACAATAAATTTATCTCAATAATTTTAGTTAAAATGTTTGCTGCAAGCCGTGAGTAGGAGCAAATTATATTTCGTCGCCAAATGAGGCAGCCTGATGCAACACAAGCCATTGAACCGTATACAAATTGAACTCCATTTGCTCTACCCGAAATCATGACACACCTAACAAAAGACAAAATATCATGAAGAAGCAGGCAACAAGTTACATTCTTTGGGTAAGAATGTACCAGGAACAATGTCAAGAGATTTCGGTTTAATGCAGTTTCATCCAAACAACAAGAGGCATGGGTGTGGAGCTTCTTTTTTTTCAAATTGTATTATGGAATAGAAAGACAATAACAAATGACAAATGAAAGAAATTCATGTGCGCGGATGCATATTTTCTAACAATAGTAAGAGTGTTTGCGGGAGATCGCGAGAGCACTAATGATAAATAGTTGAATTATTACTTTTAACCGACACTGATTATGAAAAACAAGAAATGAGGCAGATGACACAGATAAACAAACATTCACTGCACAGCTCACCTTGTAGAGCCATTGTGAAAGCATACAGATAAAGTCAAAATCAGTCAGAGATTGCAACATCAGTCAGAGATTGCCAAATCAGTCAGAGATTGCAACATCAGTCAGAGATTCAGAGGTAGTGAAATCTACAGCAGAAGTACCGTAGATTTTAAAGATCAATTATTGGCTTGGGTGTTGGAATGTATTTGCGAGGTTCAAAGATGGCTTTCCATCCGTTAACGCGTTGATTGGTGGGCAATCGTGTACACGACAAACTATGTAGCAGCAACAAGATAAAATAATAATATGGATTGTTGATTTGGTCGATTCCAGTATTTTAAGATCACTTTATTTATGAACATAACATTTAAAAACTATGCTAAATTCTTGTATTCAATGCTGCTGTTAGGCATCAGTTTCAAATAATCAGAATGAGTGGAGCAGGGCTTCAAGCTGATTCGGCGAGAAGTTGCACCCAAATTCAAAAAAGTGCGCTGAGCATCGGTGAGGTAGAAGAACCGGTGTAATAATTTCAAATTAGAATTCTGCAGGAGTACACATCCAACGGGTACTTATAAATGTGCACTAATTTTAGGTCATTTTTAGTTGCAAAGTAGTTAGCATTAATAACTTCCCCACGAAGAAGCTTTGATTAGGAGACTGAAGGTTCAAGGATCGAGTAAAACCGGCCCTAATGGGAAGAAAGTTTTAATTAAGTCTCTGACATATTCTGTATGACTTGCTTGAAGTTTTACATGAAAACATTGTCCCTGTGACGCAACTGACATTTTTGTATACATAAGGCAATAACAATTATGCCACCAGCGGGCATTGTAAATTTTAAATTTGAAAAAATGGAAACTTTGATTCCGTGTAAGTTGTTCAAAAACATGAAGCGTTGTTCAGGACAACAGCTGTCCCTATAGTCTTTACCGAACAGGCATCGCATTCTACAAAGCGGAGTGCACTATCCTAATTTTCCAGCGCGGTGATCTTCAGAGCTTAAATCATGTGCTGAGTCTACTTGTTCCAACAAGACAAAGCCAACTGTTTGAATTTGTTGAGAACTGTTACTACTAGTTCCAACAAGACAAAGCCAACTGTTTGAAGTCGTTGAGAACTGTAACTACTAGTTCCAACAAGATGTAGCCAACTGTTTGAAGTCGTTGAGATTTGTAAATACTAGTTCCAACAAGACAAAGCCAACTGTTTGAAGTCGTTGAGAACTGTAACTACTAGTTCCAACAAGACAAAGCCAACTGTTTGAAGTCGTTGAGAACTGTAACTACTAGTTCCAACAAGACAAAGCCAACTGTTTGAAGTCGTTGAGAACTGTAACTACTAGTTCCAACAAGACAAAGCCAACTGTTTGAAGTCGTTGAAAACTGTAACTACTAGTTCCAACAAGACAAAGGCAACTGTTTGAAGTCATTGAGAACTATAACTACTAGTTCCAACAAGACAAAGCCAACTGTTTGAAGTCGTTGAGAAATGTAACTACTAGTTCCAACACGACAAAGCCAACTGTTTGAAGTCGTTGAGAACTGTAACTACTAGTTCCAACAAGACAAAGCCAACTGTTTGAAGTCGTTGAGAACTGTAACTACTAGTTCCGTCAAGATGTAGCCAACTATTTGAAGTCGTTGAGAACTGTAACTACTAGTTCCAACAAGACAAAGCCAACTGTTTGAAGTCGTTGAGAACTGTAACTACTAGTTCCAACAAGATGAAGCCAACTGTTTGAAGTTGTTGAGAACTGTAACTACTAGTTCAAACAAGATGAAGCCAACTGTTTGAAGTCGTTGAGAACTGTAACTACTAGTTCCAACAAGATGTAGCCAACTGTTTGAAGTCGTTGAGAACTGTAACTACTAGTTCAAACAAGATGAAGCCAACTGTCACGTATCTTCACTAAACATTGTTTCGACTGCTTTTAGTTATTTTCTTTTGATTTTTCTATGTAATGTTTGGATAGGATAGGACTCCTCTACAAATATTTTAATCCAAACCCTCGTAGAGTTGACAAATGTTGTAGAAAGTCTTTTACATTAACTTCGACGCGGGCTTATTCAAGATTCGGTCGTATAAACTTGACGTAGGCTAAAACTAGCTTGTATTATCATACGTCGACAATTATAGTCAACAATTCCAGCTTAAACACCTGATCAGAGACAATTACGTCACCAGACGCTGCATACTTCCATTGTGTTACTGCATACGTCAGGGAGCGGCATCTGAACAAATCCATCACAATTGCATCCCAAAACAATGGCGTTCCCTTCCCAAATTCCTCGGCCCACGCTGACACAAATATGGAAAAGGGAAAGTGTGTTTAGTTTCTTGTAATGAGGGGCGTCCCTCGGATATCCCACTCTCGCTGGTTCCCAATATAACTTGATGATGGGTCATCCTGGTCTTTTTCAGTCTCATCAAATCTTGAATCTTGGGACGGCTGGAAATCCAACAAATCGTTTCATACTTACTTCAAGCCAGCGCAAGGTCATCTAATAAAATATGATAATTATGAAATGTAGAACTAGCATTTATTGAGACAAGAGAACAAAGGGACAACAGGGAACATTTTCAGCATTTGCCCCCTTCGAATAACCTGACCTGCAGTACAAGTTAAAGATAGAAGACAGATTGACTCGGATGGAAATGTGGATTTTCGTAGAAAATTAAGAATCTGTGTGATTACGAGAGATGACATATCACTAACTTATTAATTACAAATAACTTCCTGTAATGATGAGAGTCGTAATTAAATAATTTGCCCGTTTCTTATCGTGATTGTAAAGTTAGTTTTTCAATAGTTGATCAATATGTGTGGCGGATTATGTATCCGATTGACCATGAGGTCGCAGTCGCACTTACTGGCATAAAAAATATGGATAATTTGAAATATATAGGCACATCCAAATACAACCTCAATGAAATATTCACCAAAGTTCAAACGAGATGCGTTAATTCAGTATCAGATCTCAAGCTAAGCATCCCACTGCTTCGGCTTGTTGTGGCTTGCGCAAGCCAGCCACATCCAATAAGTGAAGAAAATTTGGTGGATTTAAGTCGCAAAAAATGTTATTTTAAATGTAGAGTATCTAATAACTTTAGCTGTATCACTAGAGTGGATATGATGTTCTAATGTTGCTGTGGTCAGATTCTGGAAGTGTTCTATTGCGTTGTTTGTAACACTGACATTCATAACACATGATCGCAACACTTACATTCATAACACATGATCGCAACACTTACATTCATAACACATGATCGCAACACTGACATTCATAACACACGATCGCAACACTTACATTCATAACACATGATCGCAACACTGACATTCATAACACATGATCGCAACACTGACACTCATAACACATGATCGCAACACTTACATTCATAACACATGATCGCAACACTGACATTCATAACACATGATAGCAACACTAACATTCATAAAACATGATCGCAACACTGACATTCATAACACATGATCGCAACACTAACATTCATAACACATGATTGCAACACTAACATTCATAACACATGATCGCAGCACTGACATTCAAAACACATGATCGCAACACTTATATTCATAACACATGATCGCAGCACTAACATTCATAAAACATGATCGCAACACTGACATTCATAACACATGATTGCAACACTAACATTCATAACACATGATCGCAACACTTACATTCATAACACATGATCGCAACACTTACATTCACAACACATGATCGCCACACTGTCATTCATAACACATGATCGCAACGACAATGCATGCTTGTACTTGTCCGATCCCGCTGCGCTAATGTAATAAATAAACACTGCTCATTCCCGATCTCTTTCATCCTGGGCTTGGTAATCAAGTTGTTGTTTACGGCCGCCAGCTTAGCAATGATGGCCTTTGGTATTCAGAGCGGAATTAAGTTTTTTTACGTCGTGGAGGTTAGATGCGCTCTGTGCATGCAAATAAACTCAATTAAATGCCTCCTTTAATGCGCAATTTGAATAAATGCAATCGGGATCAAATGAATTCTGGTCTGCCAACACAACAAATCCAATTAAAGCGAAATTTTATTCATCGTAATCAACTATTGGCAGCAAATTTTGTTTCTAACTCTTCAATTTTGGCGCCTGCGTCTGTAGAATGATGACCAAGAAATAAATATCGAAAAAATCGCTCGATAAGCCTGAGAATTCATGCCTATTCCTTAGGAAAGCCTTTGACGATTGCCGTGCAGAGGGTAGGAAAATAGCTTCTGTATTTGTACCTGATACAACACAAACTGCGATTACATATTTGGAAGGGCTTCGATTAAACCAATTAGAAGAGACTGTAATATCATTGACCAACACAGTGTGTTGACAATGAACTTTACGATTTTTTTAATATTGATGGTGAGGTTCAGAGCAGCGAGCTCATCCCACGAAATACCTGACGGACGGTCTCAATAACAGCAAATTCCGCTATTTACTCGAAATCAGGCTCATCCAATCAGGTTTTAAATTTAAAATGAACTCCACGGCGGCCTAAGTTATGGTCATTTCTCGAGTTTTTATAAAATCCGTCATCCGAGTGGAACTGCTCTGTTGAAGCTCGACTTGAGCAACAAATTATATGCCCCAAACAACACACCGCCTGCCCATCGTCGGTAGACCGCAATAAACTCAGTCACTCAATAACGTGGGCTTTCTGACTCGCCGAGGAGACGACTTACGCTTCTTCATTTTCCTTGTACCAATTAGAGCTTCATTAACATAATGGTAATTAGTAGACGGTAATGAGCCGGCGAGCTTAATGAAGTACCAGGATGTCCTGGTAATAGACGTACCATTTCAAAACGTGACTCCAAACTGAAACGTATTTAATGTCCTCGTGGACAGAAACTGTAAAAGAACGAAGGGCAATACTAACTCTCAAATTATTGCAGTCTTCACAGCTATTTCCGTGATTACAGATTTGAATTGATGTAAAGGACATTGAATCGACGTACCGCAACAAGACTGTTTTTTGCATGCCTTCGATATAATAGTAATGCGCGTACATAACATTGTTGTTACAATCAACAAGGTAATAGTTTTTAGCTGCATAAGTTCACACACTCATCTATTCATCTATA
>SDVV010010279.1:0-16319 GCA_016164225.1 Gammarus roeselii
GCCATACTGATGGAGAGATGTGTTCTGTGCGGGCCAGTTTGTAGGCCACTGGCCATACTGATGGAGAGATGTGTTCTGTGCGGGCCAATTTGTAGGCCACAGGCCATACTGATGGAGCACCAATGCTTTGATTGCTCAACCAATTGCTAAATTGCTGCGATATGTGGGTTGAAACTGGTTAATAATTCATGGTAGGAATACCATTAAATGAGTCAACTGCTTCTTTGCTCTGATAGATATAACGTCGAATGGTGGATGTTTAGTCATACGCCCTGACCAAGAAGCTCGCACTAATTAAATGTTTAACCTTTTCACCGGCCCTGCACTGCCTGTCTGCCGCTATTTAGTTCCTCCATTAACGGTTTATCCCTACACAGGCTATCATGTGGACCGTTCCATGTTTATTTCCTCAACCACTGATTCGATAAAGGGGTAGAAGAAGTACAAGAGAATCATGTATCAAGTGTGTCAAATAAGTTTAACAATTTCTTCAAATTAACGACTAGTTAGTATCATCATGTATGCTCATACATCAGGAACTGAAATGCATTAGGGCGAAAAAAGTATCCTTTGTATACGCTCACTTACTTCAACGTGATCGAATTTATAGGGCAAAATGAAATAGTGAACTATTTGAAAGTTATTACATTAATAAGAATGTCATACATATGATGGTGAGAATGCCAAGGATTATAACAGTAAGGGTTTTTATAGTAACAATTGAGATAGTAAACTATTTGAATGCCATTACATTAATACGAATGTCATACATATGATGGTCAGAATGGCAAGGGTTAATAAAGTAACCGGGATCAGTACAATTATAATAGCGTAGATATAAAGAAGCCAGGGCATGAGTGCCATTGACTATACATTTCATAAATCTTATCTGATTGCCCAACTTTAATACGAATGCCGTAAAATACATAAGCTGTGGGGACCACAGAGGATGCTTGAGGTGGGACGTATGGGAACCACGGAGGATGCTTGAGGTGAAACGTGTGGGAACCACGGAGGATGCTTGAGGTGAAACGTATGGGAACCACGGAGAATGCTTGAGGTGAAACGTATGGGAACCACGAAGGATGCTTGAGGTGAAACGCATGGGAACCACGGAGGATGCTTGAGGTGAAACGTATGGGAACCACGGAGGATGCTTGAGGTGGGACGCATGGGAACCACAGAGGATACTTGAGGTGAAACGTATGGGAAGCACGGAGGATGCTTGAGGTGAAACGTATGGGAACCACAGAGGATACTTGAAGTGAAACGTATAGGAACCACAGAGGATGCTTGAGGTGAAACGTATGGGAACCACGGAGGATGTTTGAGGTGAGACGTATTTATGTAAGAAGAACGGAATCGGTTCATCTGGATAATGTTCGAATGTCTTATTACACCGAAAAAGTTTTCGGTAAAATTACACTGATGTGCGCACAGTTTGTTTGGAACTAGGCTGGTCCGATTTGGCTGGAGAAGATATCCATCAAGCACTACAGATCATTATTCACGTAAACATTCGAGAAGCCTAAGTGCAATTCTTTAAACCGTCTTGAGCGTTCACTTCATCAAACTGTTACGGTTACATCACAGAAAGAAGTAAACAGTGAATCAATTTGTGTGATGTGAATTACAATATTTTTGCCAGATGTATAGTGTATGTTTGTAAAATAGACGCCGTCCCGTACAGGGGACCAATCATGTCCCCCAGCAGCGTCAGTTACTTGTCAAAAAACAGGATTGGTTAAAAGAACTTATTGTGATCGTAGGATTTGAATTTGAATTTCAGAAACAACTTTTTCAAGAGGTGTTGCCTAGTTCACACATAGCAATCGTAGCAAGGAAGAACGGGTCGACGGACGTTGGGCTATCATCGTTTGCACATAAACATAAATGCTTGCATCAGCAAGTTGTGTTCTGCTGACACATTGAAGAAGGTGTCTCGGAGATCTGTTCCGTGCAAACGCACCTCCCAGAGTCTCCTAAAGTTGACTGTACATCCTTCCATGTCCAAGACACAGGCAGACTCGTCCGCTTGCGGAGCAAACTAGTAATTGTTTTCCAGGTTTGTAGATTTGGAAAATAAGAATCTTATACAACTTGTTTTATTTGATTGCTGAACACATTTTGCATTTCCTAATGGTGCTCTACAATATTGTTGAACTTTGTATTTCATGAGATGAAAGCTAGAAAGATATTATCTAGAAAAGATTCAAATTAAAATGTTAAAATACTCTTCATTATAAAAAATAATTATGAAATGTATGTCCTGATAACATGACAAAATGTTATAAATTTTTCGTTTACTGGCTTTGAAATTTTCACGTAATAGATTTTTTTACATCTATCAAAATTCGTATTACATAAAAAAATCGCCTTATGTTATAGCACTTCACAAGAGCTTAGAAATGATGTATTGTTCCTAATGATTACTACATTTTTGAAAATCCAATGCCATGCTATTTTTTTATACTTGTATTTTGAAAAGAGTTGCGTATTACCATAATTCTCAGAAAAGGCCTCCAAATGGTGTATTGCCAGTCATAATGACTTAATATTTTTTAAGTCTTTTGGGATCTTTGTGAAAACGTTACAACGGACAGACCTGGACGGACTGATACACGTACAGCTGAAGAACAACAGCAATGTGTAAAACAATGTTTCCCGCTGGTACAGGGAGACATATTGGGTACCACGAAATTGCTACAAACAGTTCTACATCATGAGCGAATGCTTTCGACACATAACACTCGTACACCATATCCTCTTCAGGCTCATTAATTGTTTTTTTCACTGCTTGGAACAAGTTTCAAGTTTCAGAATAATTGTATAAGATATAACATAAATGCATCACGGAGAGATAATTGCCACCAATCTATTAATTCTGAAGTATCGAATTGATCCACGAATACATCAAAACTGAACCATACATTCTACACTGATATCCTTTCGAATATCTAAGCCACGAAGAGCAGTGCGGACGCGTGTTCGGCCACCGTAACCTAATTTGAATTCGACTCTACATGTTAGAGCGCTGGTGGCGAAATTTTTATGAGCCAACTTTAGTCCATATAGAGTGAGACGCGGCCTGCCAGAGAGGGTTGGCCTGTTGCTCGTACTCATAAACCGGGTGGTGGGCTGAGGTTGTGCCATCTGCTGGAGGCTGGCGCCATGTGGAGCCACAAGCATGATAGTGCCCTCAAAACAAGGCAGATAGAGATACAGAACCCGGGCCTCCTCTACAATATAATAAGCTGCTGGAAGACAGAGGCAGGATGGGGTTGCACAGAGGGCATTGTATGGAGCAGAATAGTTTGCAGGATATACCTATGTACGGGGAAGCGATGTAGTATTTCGGGAAAAGGGTGGACAGGCACGTTTCTATCAAATTCATGCCATCACCTATACCTTAGTAGCGTGTATCTCAAGGGCGCACAAATAAAGAACACGAAGTCGCAGGTTTCAAGGAAAACAGGGTTGATCACAAGTGTAACATGTTTATGTGAAGTTGATTTGACACGGTATATATGCACCTTTAATTCTCTTCAGATCAGAGTTTAAGGTCAAAATGCTGGTGTTAAGTTCATTTTGGCGGTAAGTGTTAAATTGTTGCAATGTGAAGAAAACAGGGTGTAATTTCATTTTTTTTATGAAGTATGTGTGTTATACACAACCTAGACATTGTCCGCCATAGTGGAACGTCTCTGTCACGATCTTACAATATGTGTGTCCTGTATCCAATATACACGTATACCACGACTCAAATCTTGTATAACCAGTATACAGAGTATCTATGATCAAGTATGTCACCAATTTAAATGAAATATTCCGCCGATTTAAATTAAGTGTATCGCGAATCTTTATATCAATACCGTGGATCTTTATACCCACTATACCAGGGTTCTTTATATCAAGACCTCGGATTTTAATTTCAAGACCATGGATAAATAATACCCAGTATACCTGGGTTCATTTCAACTTGACCGCGAATCTTAATACCTAATATATCAGGAATATGTTTAACAGGACCAAGCATACCACGGATCTTTGCACCTAGTATACCACGGAACTATGTACCAAGTATACCACGGATCTTTATATCACGACCACGAATCTTTATATCAAGCATACCGCGGATCTTTGTACCAACAATACAACGGATTCATGTGCCAAGAATATCACGGATATATTTAGAAAGATTACCACGAATCTTTATATTAATT
This sequence comes from Gammarus roeselii, assembly GCA_016164225.1. Lineage (NCBI taxonomy): Eukaryota > Metazoa > Arthropoda > Malacostraca > Amphipoda > Gammaridae > Gammarus > Gammarus roeselii. The sequence continues at coordinate 4,224 of SDVV010010279.1, forward strand.
CCTTTGATCTCTATAATAAGTATACTACGGGTATTACTATCAAGGCAACGCATCTTCATACCAAGTGTACCATGGATCTGTGTACCAAGTTCACACGGATCTGTGTACCAAGGATACCACGGATTTGTGTACCAAGATCTCCACGGCACGGATCTATGTACCAAGTGTACCACGGATCTTTACACCTAGTATATCACGGATCTGTTGATCAGGTATACCACGGAGTTAATCATTACCATCGGCCTCCGATGCAGGCCTAGGAAACAAATGTATACTTTTGATCTGATGTCAGCAACGAAGTCTTGAAATGTTTGTGTTAACGATACTCTACTTGCGTGTTGGGACACAATAGTTTCCATTGTACATTTACATTGAGATGATACGATTGTTCCAGTCAGAGTATTGTTGATATTCAAATATAAATCCATAAATAAACGTAGTTGAATTGTGTGGCTGTGAACATATTATTTGAGTTGGCAGAAGGTTCAATATACAAATTCTTTATGATTGTTAAATACGAACGGCATTCATTCGATCCTTCCTAAGTTGGGGGGTGGAATATGTATAGGCGGTTGAAAGGGGAGAGGTTCCCACTTTCCCCTCTCACAAGGCCGAGGGGACTGTCCAATGTTCAAACACTCATCCTGCTGCGCCAGAGGCGGCTGAAAGGGGAGAGGTACCCACTTTCCCCGCTCACATGGCCGAGGAGACTGTCCAATGTTCAAACACTCATCCTGCTGCGCCAGAGGCGGCTGAAAGGGGAGAGGTACCCACTTTCCCCGCTCACAAGGCCGAGGAGACTGTCCAATGTTCGAACACTCATCCTGCTGCGCCAGAGGCGGCTGAAAGGGGAGAGGTACCCACTTTCCCCGCTCACATGGCCGAGGATACTGTCCGATGTTTGAGCACTCAACCTGCTGCGTCAGAGGCGGTTGAGAAGGGAGAGGTACCCACTCCCCTTGCTGCACCAGAGACTAGAGTATCAGCTGTGTGCGCAATTTATTCGGCCACCGTAGCTTAGTTCTCACATACAGCGACGTGGATCCGATCTATTTCGACTGTATGTCTATGTCTCGGCCACCGTGGTCAAAGTTCTCCCATCCATAGACGTGAATTCTATATAGTTCACTGTATGTTTATATCTCGGCCACCGTGGCCATGGTTCTCAACAACGGTAGAACGATGTTAGAACAATAGCACTCATGAATCGGTCTGGAGGACATTTGTTGATTGAACTTCGAAAAATAAAAGATCGCGCTGAAATCTGAGTAAGGTTGTTTTCTGAAGAGCACTGATGAGTTGACTACCAACATGCAAGATTATTATTTCAAACACAAATTAAACAAATTTGAACACAAAATTTCTAAAATCTGTAGAAATTTTCATTTGTTCGAAACTATACGCAACGAGATGATTTGAGAAGAGACATTATACAAGAAGGTCGAATAAAGAGTATTTTCACGAGCACTGATTACCTCATTGATAACAGAACAAATTCAAAGATACCCAAAAAAATTACATGCAGAATATATGGGAAGGAGCAAGCAAAGTCATTCCCAAAGATGTTACCAGCTAATTAACGAACATGTTTATGAGTAACTCCACTTGTACTTCAATTTCCTGATGATACGAGTAAACTAGAGGGAGAAAAAACGGGTAGCTCTTCCACTGAAAATACGAGTGAAACTACGCAGATCAAACTACAGTAATAGTAACGTTAGAAACGGAACAAATATCCAAGTTGAAAGTGAAAACACAAACAGTGGTATTTTCAGACAACTAGACCAGTTAATAAAGAAGTGAAAACACATGCAGCAATTTTTTAAGAAAGGTACACGAAAGAAGTAGGAAGGTGAAAATACAAGAATCTGTATTTTCAGCAGGGAAACTAGTGAATTAAGAGGGCGAGGTAGGAGCAGTGGAGCCTATAGTCTGAGCTTACCGTGGCTTGGAGCTTGAGCCTCTGGAGTAAGGTGGGAGGGGGTGCTGTGACGGGCGGTGCCTAGAAGGGGAGAGGGCACAGTTCAGGCACCGAAGAGAAGGGGCACAGATACCAGGACTAGCAGAAAGATGGTTTCACCAAGACCCCATCCGTTGAGGAAATTGAACCGTTAAGGAAATGTAACCCTCCGAAAATAAAAAAAGTATACTGTATGTATAATATTTTTGAAGAACAAGCACGTAAAAATAAAGTGCCCTCTAACCTTCCCATAGAAACCATAGTAATAAGAAGTGTGAAAAGAGTTATTTAGAGATCTCGTCTACAACAGAGAGTTGGTTTTACCACGGCTATTGAATAGCATAGGAAGAGTAAGGTGGTTAGAAGTGGAGTGTGAGTTCTTGAGACGTAGACTAGGGTGTGACGACCTTGATGGATAAGTCAATTCATGCAACCAAGGATATCAATAGAGGGAACAAAAACGACAGAAGAAGCCGTTATTATATTATAAGCCAATAGAAATCAACCCACGTACACCAACAATAACAGTAGACGTTATGGTAGATTAAAATAAAACAAATTAAGAACAGGAACATACCTTCGACTAATATAGATAGTGACGATGATTTATCAAAACCGGAAACACATTTGTTATTTTGCAAAGATTGCTAATTACATTACGGAGGGTAAAATCGCAAGCCCCATTGACCGTTTTTCCACACAGACGAATACGCGGGCTGCAAAATGCACCTCACAGTCCTTTCATGAACTCACACACTCACCAACATTAAATTCTTAGTCGGTAAAGGAACCGGCTAAGACCCTGCAACGCGTATTTTGTGTCAGAAGTAAGGTTTAAGATCAGTGTCAGCAGCAGGGTCAGTCAGATTTTACTGGATTGCCTCTGCAGCGTAATAAGTGCCGGCCCTCCCCACACACGTCTATCCCGTTTCTCAAAGAAAAACGGCGAAGGCAACATTTCCCAGAATCTGCCATCAGTGCGTATCATCCACAAGCCCCAACTGACTCAACTGCCGATTCTACCCATTTGAACATAACTCGACTGGTCGACTCAATACACTCATTTCCAACGAAAAGAATCCATAGGTGCAGCAGATATGCGTCATATATTTCTCCAAATCTGCGTTAATTTCCAAAAACTTCCAACGGACATTCATGTTAATAAAGGATATTCCCCCCACGCTTATTCAACATTCTTCACTCCATCAAGGAAATGTCAATCGGAACGGCTGTGGTTGGAAGAAGGCTTGGCCGGATTTGACGCGGCAATGATTGGGGCAATCAACTCACCTTTATGGTAGAATATTCATTTATTAGTGGCGCGTGTATGATTTAATGTTTTATCATTGTCGCTCCAATCTTTGAGTCAATAATAAGAATCAGAAGTTCAATGATTGAAATATGACCGAGAATCGTACGAATGAACCGATGAGGTTGGAATTGATTAAAGATGTGTTGAAATACAATGAGTCAATATGTTCGTAAATCTTACTTAATCAACCGATAGGGTTGGAATTGATTAAAGATGCGTTGAAATACAATGAGTCAATTCGTTCGTGAATCTTACTTAACCAACCGATTGGGTTGGAATTGATTAAAGATGCGTTGAAATACAATGAGTCAATTCCTTCGTGAATCGTACGTAATGAACCGATTAGGTTGGAATTGATTAAAGATGCATTGAAATACAATGAGTCAATATGTTCGAGAGTCGTACGTAATGAACCGATTAGGTAGAGTTCAACATAAATGGTTGCATTAACGTATTTGCAAATGCAATGAGAGTTCACTGTAATATGGACTAGGTTATTTAGAGGCGACAACGTTGGCTTTTAACACAAATAATATAATATTCTTGAACAACAAATCAGTCAAACTTTTCACCCAAGGATTACATTATGATGATATATTCGCATCAATCGGACCTATCTTGCACACATGAATAAGTTCAACTCCTGATAAACAGCGAAGGTGATATCTTTGGTTTGTGTTCGGCATGTTTTCGGAATCTTTTACCACATAAAACAAATGATGCCCAATAAATCTCTTTCTTTGCTTTTTCTACTTTGAGCACGAATACAGGACCATCGATGCTCCCAAATACTTCATAATCGCTTAATTTTGTTTTGTTTTGATACCGGTATATGCTGAGTAGCCATTGCTACGTACCTAATGATACCATTCATAAACTGAAGCTCATCTCAAATAGCCTACATATTCTGAGCTATTGTGCAATTTCAGTTGGAGTTGTTGAAGTTGCTGGCAGGTGGCCTCGGCAGGTGGCCTCGGCAGGTGTTCTCAGCAGTTTGTCTTAATATGTATCAGCCTGAACACTGCCTCCATGGCGTCGCCCTCTTAGTCTTCATTGGGGAATAGGAGAAGAAAAAGCGAATTTACATAAATTGAATTTTATGGGAGGAATCACTTAACATTTTTTTTTACGCCAAATATAGAGTACGTTTGTGACATTACTATTGCTGGACGGTATTGGTTGAGCACATCACAGCGCAGCACAACACTGTACAGCATGGTACAGCTCAATACAACACTGTACAGCAGTGTATAGTTCAACGCAGCACTATACAGCACAGTACAGCTCAACACAACACTGTACAGCACAGGGCAGCTTAACACAGCGCCGTACAGCAGAGTATAGTTCAACGCAGCACTATACAGCACAATACAGCTTAACACAACACTGCACAGAACGATGCAACTTAACACAGCACTGTACAGCCGAGTATAGTTCAACACAACACTGTACAGCACGGTGCAGCTCAACACAACACTGTACAGCACGCTACAGAACAGGTCAGTATACCCGATTTTGCAGCCAGAACGTTCCACGTGTCGCGTCCATCAATCAAGCCACCTTAGACGGACGAAAAATACACTATCATTTCTGCTTTATTCCCACCTTAAATCATTGCTGGCTAGTCGACAGAACTGGGTACAGCGAGAGGCTCTAATTGAAGCTCTTCTAATTGTTTCTAGAAGGCCAGTAATTAACTAGACTTCATCAGCGAACTTTTCCAGGAAGAATTAGAGGAAAGATACAGCGGGCACTAATGACGGCTCGTAACATCAATAAAAGATGGACCAGCGACATCTGGCGTCCAACCGAACAAACGACGGACAAGTTCGCCCTTCCCTCCATCCCCCCGTCCCACCTGACGATTTTTTTAGTGAAGGGCGAGCTGGAGGGAAAAGAGGGCTGGGGAGGGATAAGGGAGGTTGTAAGAAGTTGCCCCTCCCTCTAGTGGGGAGGTTGGGAGAACAGCTGATAACAATCTTCAATAGAAATATTACCAAAGTCATTCAACAACTGCGAATGATGTCAAGAAATATACAGATAGGAGGAGTCTGGTGATAGCTGAACAAACTGTTTGACCTCAAACACGTCTGTCAATTTTTACATTCATTCTCTCCAAAAGAGCGACACTAAATTGTTATTCAATCCTCTGCTGCAGGTTTTGCACAGTGTAATTGTAGAGCGCATATGAGCGTGTCAAACAACATTATATGTCTCTCTGTGATACACATTCAGTTGAATGGTGCATGGTGGGCATTGAAGGTGTCCCTAAACTGGGACACCTGGTTTCTGCAAGTCCTTGCCGAATATTGGATCCAGCAATGTCAAGGTTGTTTCACCCGATGAAGTCATCGAACACTGATATAAATACCAATTCGTTGTTCAACGATTATTAATAATTATAAAGTCTTGCGGTGACACCTGAAGAAATACTCTTGACTCATAACATTTTGAGCCAGAGTACATAGACAAGTTTGTACTTCGTGTATGATGAAAATAATAACGTCCATTGTTCCTCCTCTGCCTTTTTTTGATCCAAGGTTGGGTCTGCTGAAGAAACCTGACTTCCTTGCGTCGCAGCTTCTATGAAGTTAGAGATTACAGCTTCTCTTGAGGCGACATAGATGCAAACAGCTTGAAACCTTGAAGATGAATAATACAATTGCATCTCTTTCCGTTAACAAAAATGAACTGGAAATTTGAAGCACACTGGAATATTATACAATTGACAAATAATAAATCACACAGTTTTAGAGCCTGGCAGTTCAAAATTTCTTTGGAAATGTTCCAGATTTAATGTACGTCAATGATCTGTAAATATTTACAGCTTCAGATACAGACGTTGTGCCGAGCACGACAGAAGGGGGTGGGCGACGGCAGACGCATGCACTCACACACTTATCAAAACTTGGCTCACTAGCGGCAAAGGAACAAAAGGTTCAATATCAGTGTCATCAGCAGGGCCCGACAGCTTTCATTGGTTTTTTCCTGCCCGACCCTCCTCCACCCACGTTCATACTCGTTTCTCAACGAGACGCCAAGGACAGGAAAACGCATTATTGCCGCGTCAAAAACTCATCCATTTACAGTCATTCCCTACCCATGCCTTTCCATTGCACGCCCTCTCGCTACTTCTACACTGATGTCTTTCCTTCCTCAGGTCGGTTTCGAGCAATCAATTCACTCAAGTTTTGGTCTTCATCGAGCTGCGCCCGCTCATGTCTCGTCTTGAATCACCCTTTTCAAAAAATGTCTCACCATCTGTCCAAACCACCTCCAATTTTCTCACCATCCTCGTTCAAATTCCTATCCCTCCACGTCCCTTCGGCTTTAGCTCTGAAACATTCCACCTCGAAAACATCCAAACATCTTCTCATTTCCGCTCCCGCCCCCAAGTCTCAACTCCGATGAGAACAAGTGGGAAAACTACCCTCCCATAAATCATTTTTTTCCATACCGAATGTCTTCCAGCTCATTACACTCTTCGGTGCACCAAACATGTTACATTGTTACATCCAACACTAAACTATCTCCAATAATTCCTCATGTAAGCGGACACTGATCCCACTCGTATCATCATTCCTCGAAGATCTTATTATTTTACTTTTTCCCACATTAACTCAAAGCATTCTCCTCTCCTTTCCTCTCGCCAAACTCCGAGACGGGCCTACACATCTTCTCCTCCGAATCTGTCACCAGTGCCCTATCATCCACAAACAGCAACTGACTCAACTCTCAACACCGCCCAATTGCTTCAAACAACTGAGAACCCTGGCCCAGTATATACGCGTTCAACTCCTTGTCCGCTATATCCATGTAGAGATTGAACAGCCACGGAGACATAACGCAACCATGTCTCAGACTACTTTTACTGAGAGCCTCAAACTAACCTAGCTCCCTATACGCTGACACATGTTCCGCATCTATACTAGAAAACTCGAACCGCTCTTTACAAGTTTCCTTCCACTCCATGCAAAAACAGCCACCTCCACAACGCCTCTCTGTTGACCCTATCGTACAAAACAGCCACCTCCGAAACGCCTCCCTGTTGACCCTATCGTAAAAAATAGCCACCTCCACAACGCCTCCCTGTTGACCCTATCGTAGAAAACAGCCACCTCCACAACGCCTCCTTGTTGACCCTATCCAGGTCCACTTAGCTCCAGAACACATACTTCCATCCTTCCCCCTACAAGGCACTTCTTACAGACTTGTCTCACTGAAAATATCTGATCTGCACACCCTACACCTCTCTTAAAGCCTCATTGTTCCTCGACAACGGAGTAATCAATGTTGTCTCTAATCCACTTGATTACCACTCTCTTGAACGACTTACCCACCCCACGACAAACGGATACCTGTACATTTGCTCTGTTGTTTCATTTCCTTTGTCATTACACAGCGAAGCAATGCAGACACTGTGTCACTCAACCGGCACCACGCCTGACACAATACACATATTTAACTGTCCCACCAACCATTTGACCACCGTTAGGACACTTTCCTTTAGGCACGCAGTCGCAACGCCGTCCAATTCAGAATGTTTCCCCTGCTTTCATCACCTCTACCGCTTGCTGCACCTTCTCCTCAGTAATGCCCGCAACAAATCTTACTTCCAGAACCGGTATCCCTGTATAGTATCACTTACAGCAACACGTCGGCCTCTTTAACTTCCTCAATATTCATCATCTCCTTCAAATATTTGAAATTGTAAAACGGAAGATCAAGTTGTAATGTTCAGTTCATCTTTAGCGAGCAGCCGGTCCGTCTCAAGTAAGTAAGACGGGCGAGCTGAATTCGAGCAACTGAAATTACAATCACACAGTAATATGAAATATGCCAACCCGATTTATTTACGTACGTCAACTGGAGTAATTTATGTTTTATAATGCTTCGATGGCTTCCCTTGATCACCAACATCCATACATGGACCCAAAATCATGCTGGATAATACTTACAGGTAATCAGGTAGAGGCTATCAGTTTGAACTCCAAAGACGAATGCCATTATTGGAAGAATAGGTAAGATTTGGTGAACAGACTTTTGGCTACATTGCTGCATGCTACCATAAATATTCTGAAGTAACGAACAGCGGGGAAAATGATTAGGATTGCATATCTCGGTAATTAAAAAATGATTGTCATCGCCTACCCTGTCGAAAAGATGCCGTTGTTATTAGATGTATATATGATGTCAATCAATGAACAAGTATGTGAATACTTGTTAAAATGACAATGCAAAAATTGAAATTTTAACGTTCCAAGACGGCAAACAAGTAAAAAAAAAAGTGAATAGCGCAGGAGGAAAGGGATTCAAGTTTGAGGTGTAATTGGAACAATCTCGAAAATACTCTGAACATGACCTTATTTTCCTGATGTGGTCATAAGGTCTCGTCACAAATACTTGATATATGAATGAGAGCACTTGTGGATGATGTGACACACGCCGCTCTGTAAAATACGACGCAGCTGCAAACAGAACTATTCATACACATTTTTGTTATGGTATTAAAAACGAACGTTATGCATAGGATAAGCACTGACTATTTTATCCAGTGCTTGTCCAATGCCTACCGCTTGAAGTAGACTTTTTTTTCTGGATACTCTTTCTACCCTGGAGGGCTTATTTATGAGACTCGCAACCATTGATTATTGTGGCCGAAAGGTCGCTAGGCTTCATCTATATGCAATCCTCCCTCAATCTTCGATAATTGTAATCAGGGGTACCATCTAGATTCAGAAAATCTGTCGACAGAAAACTTGGAGCTTCTCCAATAAATCGTGGGACGTCCGCTTTCCGCTTCTTATTAAAAGAACCTTCTGGTAAAGTTTGACAGTTTGGACTGTCTTTTTTCTCGCTGTCTTTTCCTGTGGGCTAAAAGTGACCATTTTGATTGCTTATCGACCTTGGTGTTACCTCCACAATAGTAGGAAAAATAGAAAGGAGCTGGCAAATGATGGGTGTAAGAATTCTGACGAATGGCGTAGATTGGATCGAATGCGAGACTATACATCAACTCTGGAATAATGAGAAGGAGGGATAGGAACAAGAAGAGGATGGGTGTGGGCGAATCTTGACGAAGATTGTGGGCTGAAAGTAATAAGAGAATATAGGAGCATTCGAGATGATGTTACACATCATCTCGAATGCTCGTCAAGATACTGCAAATAATAACGTGGGTGAGAGAGTGTACCAAAGGCCTGAAATCTAACGACATGACATCCTTTAGATCATCCATCAAAATTGTGTGAGCCGATATCTTGATTTATATTGTGCTCTTCACATTTAAAATGTTAATTTCTAAATGTGTAGAGTGAAAACTCAATGAAACCTTGTTTCACGATTGGACTGAACGCTCGGACATGAGTCGAGGGTGTGGAAGCAGGAGCAATATTGGAAGATTGTGCATCACGTGAAAGCACGAGCAATAGGAGCAGAGGGTGCATCTCGTGGAAGCTGGAGCAATAGGGGAAGATGGTGCATCTCGTGGAAGCAGGAGCAATATAGGAGAAGATGGTGCATCTCGTGGAAGCAGGAGCAATATAGGAGAAGATGGTGCATCTCGTGGAAGCAGGAGCAATATAGGAGAAGATGGTGCATCTCATGGGAGCAGGAGCAAAATAGGAGAAGATGGTGCATCTCGTGGAAGCAAGAGCAATAGGGAAGATGGTGCATCTCGTGGAAGCAGGAGCAATAGGGGAAGATGGTGCATCTCGTGGAAGCAGGAGCAATAGGGGAAGATGGTGCATCTCGTGGAAGCAGGAGCAATAGGGGAAGATGGTGCAGCTCGTGGAAGCAGGAGCAGTAGTGGGAATAAGAGAGGAGCAATAGTGGGAATAAGAGAGTGGATCTTATTGAGAATGAATGTACGATTCCCTCACAAAGAGCGTGTTTTCTGATGAGCAAAGAAGTAGTACACCTCCACTCTGCATCAGTGGGGATGAGGATGAAAAGTCATCAGGATGTGGGGGATGAGGATGCAAAGTCAGCTGGATGTGGGGGGATGAGGATGCAAAGTCAGCTGGATGTGGGGGGATGAGGATGCAAAGTCAGCAGGATGAGGGTTGATGAGGATGCAAAGTCAGCAGGATGTGGTTGTGCTAATTACGAAAAAGAGCTTGCAAAAACAGTACTGGGAAGAAAACATCGAAATGAATAATTCCACGTTTTTAACGTACGAAAGTACCTATTCAGATGACGGCTAAATAACAGAAGAGTCATCTTTAGGAAAACTTGACCGTGAAGCACCAATCCAGTGGAAAGAGAATCTGTACCCGAAGATCCAAGCAGCCACGCGGACGGCTTAAGGTACTCAGCTTCGCATCTCAGACTCCAGAACGCCAAGCCAGGAATCTTCGTTGTATTTATTGGGGTAATTAAGGAATAACGAAACGGAACAACATCTGGTAAAGTCGGAATTTTCTCTGAAAATATGTTTCAATAGTACACGTAGCTATTTTATAAACGCTTTGAAGTAGTAATACATGATGCACTCAAAAAACATTGGCATCTGATTTTTATGACTGCAGTAAACACGAATCGGCTGCTATTGCGGCTTCAATCCGCCTCAACCGCAGCAGTCTACCTCGTTTCGCGGTGAAGGCCGCATCAACCGCAGCAGTCTACCTCGTTTCGCGGTGAAGGCCGCCTCAACCGCAGCTGTCTACCTCGTCTCGCGGTGAAGGCCGCATCAACCGCAGCTGTCTACCTCGTCTCGCGGCGAAGGTCGCCTCAACCGCAGCTGTCTACCTTGCTCGCAGTGGAGGCCGCATCAACCGCAGCTGTCTACCTCGTCTCGCGGTGAAGGCAAGTCCTGCTATTGGGCAGCCTGGCTTTAAAGATGCAGGCGTGTAGGCCAGGAGCTCAGATACCCCGCCCACCTTCTTCCCCCTCTACTCCAAAATCTCATTGATTACTTTGGTGTGTGGCCACCGTGGATCTTAGCATCATTTAAAAGATCTTCTTAATCTTGAATGATCAAAAATACCCGGTAAGGCCTCTCATAAGTATCGCAATTCTTTACCTCGTCGAGCCCACCCACAGGGCAACTGGAAGGCGGCAGGCTCAAATATTGCCTGGCCTCGACGCAAAGATGTTTGATGTACTCGGCTAAGTGGAGAAAAAGCGCCATCTCTTAGTGAAAAAGCTTGCAATGGATGGCGGAAGTTCAGGGTGCAAACTTGAACACTAAATAGAGTGCAGGTCGAGAAACAGGAACCGGGCGGTGCTACCGAGGTAGTCCAGCTCAGTATAAAGGGAGGCTTTTCGTCGGGAATCGGTCGGGTGAAAGATGGCCGATGATGAGCCACCCCTAATTTTTATATGGGGAGAGTGGCCCTGTTTGTGGAGGGGAGATATTGTTGGTCAATTCGGGCTAGGGCCGGACTTGAGTGACGCTCATGTACGTAAAGCACCGAACACTTGACGCGACTTATGAGGCCCTATTCTTCAGGTGCTGTAGCCCAGGAATGTTTCACTCTCAAACTTGCTCACTTCGTGACAGATTTCAGTTGTGGATGAAAATTCGTCATTGTTCGAAACTAGCGACGACGTTCTGAATGAGTGGCAGTAAGGACGATACTACAAAGTCTTGAATGAGTGGCAGTAAGGACGCTATTACAAAGATCTGAATGAGTGGCAGTAAGGACGCTACTACAAAGTCCTGAATGAGTGGCAGTAAGGGTGCTACTACGATGTTCTGAATGAGTGGCAGTAAGGACGCTACAACAAAGTTCTGAATGAGTGGCAGTAAGGACGCTACTACAAAGTTCTGAATGAGTGGCAGTAAGGACGCTACTACAAAGTTCTGAATGAGTGGCAGTAT
>SDVV010010280.1:0-16318 GCA_016164225.1 Gammarus roeselii
CAGACCTCCTGACAGTGTAGCCACTTACTCCAGACCTCCTGACAGTGTAGCCACTTACTCCAGACCTCCTGACAGTGTAGCCACTTACTCCAGACCTCTTGACAGTGTAGCCACTTACTCCAGACCTCCTGACAGTGTGGCCACTTACTCCAGACCTCCTGACAGTGAAGCCACTTACTCCAGACCTCCTGACAGTGTAGCCACTTACTCCAGTCCTCCTGACATTGTAGCCACTTACTCTAGACCTCCTGACAGTGTAGCCACTTCTCCAGTCCTCCTGACATTGTAGCTACTTACTCTAGACCTCCTGACAGTGCAGCCACTTACTCCAGATCTCCTGACAGTGTAACCACTTACTCCAGTACTCCTGACAGTGTGGCCAGTTACTCCAGTCATCCCGACAGTGTAGCCACTTACTCCAGTCCTCCTGACAGAGTAACCACTTACTCCAGACCTCCTGACACTGAAGCCACTTACTCCAGACCTCCTGACAGTGTAGCCACTTACTCCAGTCCTTCTGACAGTGTAGCCATTTACTCCAGTCTCCTGACAGTGTAGCCACTTACTCCAGACCTCCTGACAGTGTAGCCACTTACTCCAGTCCTCCTGACAATGTAGCCACTTACTCCAGTCCTCCTGACAGTGTAGCCACTTACTCCAGTCCTCCTGACAGTGTAGCCACTTACTCCAGACCTCCTGACAGTGCTGACACTTTCTCCAGACCTCTGACAGTGTAGCCACTTACTCCAGACCTACTGACAGTGTAGCCACTTACTCCAGTCCTCCTGACAGTGTAGCCGCTTACTCCAGACCTCCTGACAGTGTTGATCCTTGCTCCAGACCTCTGACCGTGTAGCCACTTAGTCCAGACCTCCTGACAGTGTAGCCACTTACTCCAGACCTCCTGACAGTGTAGCCACTTACTCCAGTCCTCCTGACAGTGTAGCCACTTACTCCAGACCTCATGAGAGTGTAGCCACTTACTCCAGACCTCATGAGAGTGTAGCCACTTACTCCAGTCCTCCTGATAGTGTAGCCACTTACTCCAGTCTCCTGACAGTGTAGCCACTTACTCCAGACCTCCTGACAGTGTAGCCACTTACTCCGGTCCTCCTGACAGTGTAGCCACTTACTCCAGACCTCCTGACAGTGCTGACACTTGCTCCAGACCACTGACAGTGTAGCCACTTACTCCAGACCTACTGACAGTGTAGCCACTTACTCCAGTCCTCCTGACAGTGTAGCCACTTACTGCAGACCTCTTGACAGTGCTGATCCTTGCTCCAGACCTCTGACCGTGTAGCCACTTAGTCCAGACCTCCTGACAGTGTAGCCACTTACTCCAGACCTCCTACAGTGTAACCACTTACTCCAGACCTCCCGAAAGTGTAGCCACTTGCTTTAGCCCTCCTGGCAGTATAGCCGGTACTCCAGGCCTCCTGACAATGTGACGAGTATTCTAGGCCTCCTGACAATGTGGCCAGTACTCCAGGCCTCCTGATAATGTGACGAGTATTCCAGGCCTCCTCACAGTGTAGCCGGTACTCCAGGCCTCCAGACAATGCGACGAGTATTCCAGACCTCCTGACAGTGTAGCCAGTACTCCAGGCCTCCTGGCAATGTGACGAGTATTCCAGGCCTCCTGACAATGTGTTCAGTACTCCAGGCCTCCTGACAAAGCAACCACGTACTACAGGCCTCCTCACAATGTGACCAGTACTTCAGACCTCCTGACAATGTGACCAGTACTTCAGGCCTCCTGACAATGTGACCAGTACTTCAGGCCTCCAGACAATGTGACTAGTACTTCAAGCCTCCTGACAATGTGACCAGTACTTCAGGCCTCCTGACAATGTGACCAGTACTTCAGGCCTCCAGACAATGTGACCAGTACTTCAGGCCTCCAGACAATGTGACCAGTACTTCAGGCCTCCTGACAATGTGACCAGTACTTCAGGCCTCCAGACAATGTGACCAGTACTTCAAGGCTCTAGACAATGTGACCAGTACTTCAGGCCTCCTGACAAAATGACCAGTACTTCAGGCCTCCAGACAATGTGACCAGTACTTCAGGCCTCCAGACAATGTGACCAGTACTTCAGGCCTCCTGACAATGTGACCAGCACTTCAGGCCTCCAGACAATGCGACCAGTACTTCAAGTCTCCAGACAATGGGACCAGTACTTCAGGCCTCCAGACAATGTGACCAGTACATCAGGCCTCCTGACAATGTGGCAAGTACTCTAAGCCACCTAATAGCTAACCCGTTGTATTTTCAATAAGTTCAATAAATTAAACTTGCACTGTACGCTCCACATTCAGCTAAATTAGATGAAACAATTAAAGAGATATGAATTTGCTACAAGTTATAATCAGAAATACATCGCTAGGTCCATCGGTTATGACGCGTCGCCATGCTCAATAACGATACCATGACATGGAGACAACGGGTCCCGCCGACTTGAATTCATCGGTTATGGCATGTTAGCCATGCTGGTCCGAGCTTGAGAATGTTGTATACAAATGTGTTATTCTAGCTAGTGTACAATGACACCTTTATAATGGAGTGATACACATGTGTTATTCTTGCTACAGTGTACAATGACACCTTTATAATGGAGTGATACACATGTGTTATTCTTGCTACAGATACAATGACACCTTTATAATGGAGTGATTGGAGTATTCGAGCTCGTCTTGGCCTTACACTCCTCGGGCCTCAACCTGGTCTCTATAATAATTATTTAAATAACGACTTCGTAGTAGTGCTCCTGTTGTTATTTATCTACTCTGACTCTAAATGCTCTATTTAACAAGGAAATGAACACGACTGAATGCTGATTAAGCTTCATTCAACGAGTTCGTGAAATCCTAATACAACTCTAAACGGATCAATAAAAAAAACAATACTAAACCAGTATGTTTTTCTCCCATGACCTCATCTCTCGGACTACACGAAGGAGACTTGGCCTCACCAGCTGGCGGACTGACCTAGCAGGCGGACGGAAAAGTAAAATGTCCCATTCTTACCCCATCAAATAATTATGGGCACAATAACACAAAAATTGCGTACAACTAAACACAGATATGCCTCCCCAGCCCAGTAACTACTCCTCAATGACAAGCTGCGAGCGTTGCATCAGCTTACCGAGGGCGCAGATCCATTAGCTAGGGCCACTGGTCAAGAGTCGAGCGACGGTGGGCGCATGGTTTGGAAACTGTCGCAGAGCCTCTACGCATAAATAACTCTATATAAGGAACATATTGCTTCAGTGTTCAAGTTCTTTGCCCATGTCTTACAAAAAACATACTGAGCTCACAAGAGAGTGTAGCCCATAATACGGGCCTCCTGATCCTGTAGCCCGTACTACAGGCCTCCTGATAGTGTAGCCCGTACTACAGGCCTCCTGATAGTGTAGCCCGTACTACAGGCCTCCTGATAGTGTAGCCCGTACTACAGGCCTCCTGATAGTGTAGCCCGTTTTCCAGGCCCCTGGATAGTGAAGCTATTATTCCAACCCTCCTGACAGTACATCCCGTACTCCAGGCCTCTTGAAAGTGATGAGCTCTTCCTCCAACCCTCCTGACAGTATATCCCATACTCCAAGCCTCCTGAAAGTGATGTTCTTACTCCAAGCCTCCTGACAGTACATCCCGTACTCCAGGCCTCTTGATAGTGATGAGCTCTTCCTCCAACCCTCCTGACAGTACATCCCGTACTCCAAGCCTCTTGAAAGTGATGTTCTTACTCCACGCCTCCTGACAGTACATCCCGTACTCCAGGCCTCTTGAAAGTGATGAGCTCTTCCTCCAACCCTCCTGACAGTATATCCCTTACTCCAAGCCTCTTGTAAGTGATGTTCTTACCCCAAGCCTCCTGACAGTACATTCCGTACTCCAGGCCTCTTGAAAGTGATGAGCTCTTCCTCCACGCCTCCTGACAGTATATCCCGTACTCCAGGCCTCTTGATAGTGATGTTCTTACTCCAACCCTCCTGATAGTACATCCCGTACTCCACGCCTCCTGACAGTACATCCCGTACTCCAGGCCTCTTGATAGTGATGAGCTCTTACTCCAAGCCTCCTGACAGTACGTCCCGTACTCCAGGCCTCCTGACAGTAAATCCCGTACTCCAGGCCTCCTGACAGTACATCCCGTACTCTAGGCGTCCTGACAGTACATCCCGTACTCCAGGCCTCCTGACAGTACATCTCGTACTCCAGGTCTACTGAGAGTGCAGCTCGTACCCCATGTGTCCTGCAAATGCAGCCTCTACTCCAGGCCTCCTGACAGTGTAGCCTGGACTCCAGCCCTCTCTATAGTGTTGCCACTTACTCCAGGCATCCGGAGAGTAGGCCCACGCACTCCTCAGTACACAGGCAGCATTATTCGTAGCGTAGCCCTCTCAGGCCCTCGGCAGCAAAGGGTGGAATTGAAGACAAACTCGCGAAGGCCGCTAAGCTGATCAGGCAACAAGCTCAAGAAGCTCTTGCTTCTCAAACCAATTATTGTGGGCCCGGGTTGATGGCGCACAATGCACAGCCATTCCATGTAAAACAAGGGGAAGGGAGGCCAGGGTGGATGGCACACAATGCACAGCCATTCCATTTAAACCAAGGGGAAGGGAGGCCAGTGTAGATGATGCACAATGCACAGCCATTCCATGTAAAACAAGGGGAAGGGAGGCCAGGATGGATGGCGCACGGTGCACAGCCATTCCATTTAAAACGTGGGGAAGGGAGGCCAGGGTGGATGACGCACAATGCACAGCCATTCCATGTAAAACAAGGGGAAGGGAGGCCAGGGTGGATGGCGCACAATGCACAGCCATTTCATTTAAAACAAGGGGAAGGGAGGCCAGGGCAGATGGCGCACAAGGCACAGCCATTCCGTGTAAAACAAGGGGAAGGGAGGCCAGGGTGGATGACGCACAATGCACAGCCATTCCATGTAAAACAAGGGGAAGGGAGGCCAGGGTGGATGGCGCATAAAGCACAGCTATTCCATGTAAAACAAGAGCAAGGGGTTGGGGGATGAACAAAGAGGGGTAATTCGGTCCAACGTGTTCCAGAGCCACAGCCTTCACGGCTTTTTCAAGCCTGAGAGGACCTTCCACATGAACAATTTCCCACGGCTACAGCTGCCCACAACCAGACACATGCTTCGTCAGCCGTCATCTTCACAGCTCCCCACAACCTGGAGCAACTTTCCTCAGCCACAACATCCAACGCTTTCCTCAGCCGGACACAACCTTCCACTGCTTTCCAACGCCTGACGCGACTTTCCACAGCAACAGCCTCCACAGATTCTCATAGCCCGACACAACCTTCTACAGCCACAACCTCCCGCAGCCGGACACAATCATACACAGCCACATTCTCTAAGATTATCCCCTCCCGATGCCACCTTTTACTGCCACAACCAATTATTGTGCCTCTGGCTAGACGCCGCACAATGAGCAGCCCTACCGGGTAAAGCAGGAGGGGAGGAGTGAGGCTCAATTAGGTCCAGGACCTTCCGCAGGCCACAACCAATAATTC
This sequence comes from Gammarus roeselii, assembly GCA_016164225.1. NCBI lineage: Eukaryota > Metazoa > Arthropoda > Malacostraca > Amphipoda > Gammaridae > Gammarus > Gammarus roeselii. The sequence goes on from SDVV010010280.1 coordinate 5,542, forward strand.
TAATGGCCAAGTAGTGGCAAGAGAGTGACGCGGGCACAGGGCAAGAAACTCTCCGCCTAATGGTTTCTGACTTCTGGCAAGAAGCGTCCCAACTTCTTCAAACGATGGCGGGAAGAAAAAGATCAACGAGAAGTGATGGGTACGCATAGGAAGAGAGATAGGATAGGAGGGAGAGAGAAACTGTTCTGTGTTTAAATACATCGGCATTTTGTGACATGACAAAGACCAGTGAGCGAACGTTGAAGAAAAATTAATGAAACTGAGGCTACACATCAGGAACTGAAGCTTATACATTGTGTAAAGGCGAAATTATGAAGAGATTTTCAGTAGAGAAATTGCAAAAACGAAGTCCTTCCAACTTCAATTGTGCACCTTCCACAATTAAAAGTTGCTCGACAACACAGCGTAGGCGTAACGACCATAGCAGACATTATCTACCTGAACCTGTTTTGAAAATTTACTATTTACAACGAAAGAGTGTGAAATTACCAAGATGCCTACGTAAGATTTGTTCAGTTATAGGAACTCATATCATCTGTGAAGGCTAGGATACTGCACAGAATTGACTCATTTTAAGAGTGGGTAACCAATCAACAAATATCTCAGTCCCCTAAAATATCATGAGAGGGTGAGCGGGAGCAAACCTTGAGGCGAAGATCAGCAGAGGAAATACCCCTCATAACTTTTATCTGGACAATAGCCAGTTCAGTAATTTAATTGTAATAGGTTTCGTTCGCAATAACATAAGCCTCACAAAGATCTAAGCAGCCTAAACCAACACTCATCTTACAAGGACTGAAGTAACTCATTGGAGAGCCTGGAAAAGGTAAACAAACCACTTTCAAAGTTCGAAAACGTTTACACCACCGGGAACTGCACCCAGGGGAATGTTGCATTGCTTGTGCGCTTATAAACCACTTGTATTTCTACGATGATTCACTTAGTGTTCGTCGCTTCGAGTTCATACCGGACAAACTATGCTAAGGTGAAGGGTCCCTACTGAATTTGCCTTCAAATAAACGCAACTCTGTTGCATTACCCAAAACGACATCTTAGTGTGTATGGAAACCATGAAATCGTAGTTAAAATTTGAGAATATAACACACGAGATCAGACCAGTGCGGAAACCTCAGAAGATTTTGAATTTGTACGTCACCGTGACTAGGTTTATAAGTTTGTTTCAGGAACAATTTTTTCTAATCATGTAGCCCAGCATACAATTGAAGGGGCAAGGCGTGTCCAAGAAATTGGAGAGAAGGCAAGGCGGTTTTGCCTGAAATTTTTATATATTGCAATGGTGTGTATTGGTCTCACCTCAACTGCTCAGATTGAGGTGGGACAAACGGCACCAAGGTTACATGTGACCCTAAGGTTAGGATAGGAAAGAACCATCGGATTTTTTTGCCAAAAATCTGGGACAATTAGTTCCAGCCTCACGGAAATATTTATATTAGAGCAATCTATCTTGATTAATAAACGTAGGCATGTTTGTAGATTAGTGTGCATACATACACTGCATAGTTTTACAATAATGGTTGAATATGAGACAATGCGTATGCGATTACCGATATTATTTTTTGTTTATAAATCTCAAGCATGCTGTGGGGAATTGGATGGCTTCACTCTCACCACCGAAGACTAAGAGCATTGTACTGTTTGGCCCACGACACGAATTCTTTTACGACTGCTTTCTCTCATGCAGGCCAAACAGGAAAGATTGTTCAGGGTGAAACAGGTTTATCTACAAAATAATTGCGGTAAAATACTTCTAGTCATCATCATGAAAGGGTGATGATGACCAAAAAATGTATGATCAGATGAAATATATTCAAAACTATTGATGCGAAATACTTTTGATCATACATGTATGATCTAAAACAATATATTCTCATCAAATGAGTACATATCACCTAAAAAAATCAGGCCCTGAAGAAGAAACCCAAGAAAGTAGAAGCATTAGGCCATTTCAAATGGCGACATGTAATTCGACTCAAACAAAAGCCAAACACCATAACTGTATCACCTTCAAAGTATTCATAACTGTATTTATAACTATTCATTCTCAATTCTATTATATTCTCTATTCTGTATTCGTAACTCTATTCATAACTGTAAAGTATCCATAACTGTGTCACCTCTAAAGTATGCATAACCCCATAACTGTATCACCTTTAAGGTATTCACAGTGAAGCCTAACTCCATAACTGTATCACCTCTGTAGTATTCATAACCTCATAGCTGTATCTCCTCTAAAATATACATAACCCCATAACTGTATCACCTCTGAAATATTCACGTTGAAGCCTAACCCCATAACTATACACTCCAAAGTATTCAGCAGCCTACAAGCTTAGATCCTTGACAATAGTCGATACAATTCCCTCCCCCCCTCCCTCTACCTTCATGAGCTGCTGGGGGACAGAGCCCCTCGGGTTGCCTTCCGTAATCGCCTACATAGTCGCATTGGTTTTTGCCTGGAGTCGAGTGACATGGTGCAAGTGCCAATCTCAATAAGTGGCACGTTGATGGCATTCGTTATAGTGCATTTTTATTCCTTGGTCGAATTGATGGAGTTGTTGCTCAGTTTGTACGTCTGTTGGCACCATTTTGAACTCCCCTCACTTGCAAGGGCAAGAGTCAAGTGCATCAATGCTCACTTCGGCCAATTCAAATCTTGTGTCACGAACTAGAAACGTTTCACGCGCAACGAAGTTCAACAATCCGTTGAGACGGTCATAGAAACCCATTTAGCATGAACTCGCTTCTATTTTTTAGGGAGTCAAGAGTTCATTTGCAATTAGGCCGGTAATTCGTTATTCTGTTTGTAAGATCTTTGGAGTTATGCTTAAAAAACAGTTTTCTTTGTCAATTCTTAAACCATTGGACAGAACATTTCATACGTAGCATGATAAAATGTAGGAAAACTTGAAAACTTCTTGAGAGCCTAGAGATATACCAATTGTCGGTCATAAAAAACGGGAAAATTTAAAAGTTTTCAAAGGACTAGCTTATTGACCATAAAAAATTGGAAGATACTAAATAAACTCAAAATTTTGATCGACTTCGTTTCACAAAAGATTCCAAGAGGATTTCAAAGACGATATAATTGTGGAAAACATTTCTCATACCCTGCCAACTAAGACATTCCATTGTTAACCCATCTGTGTATTTGATTCGTAGAGGAAGTCTGGTGGTCGTCGGTTGGCATTCCTGAGGTGAGGAGAGGGGAAACCCCCACTCCCTTCATCCCCGGTCTTCCAGCCGCTGTTCTTCATTTCCTTTCTCTCGAATCATACTAGACGTGTAAATAAATAAGAATGAAGTAAAACATATAAGTAATGATCGATGGTAAATCATTTCATGTGATATAATGTAAAATATATTAATGCATTAGTCAAGTACATTTGTCAGTAAACCTTTGGTTGGTCTAGGGATAAATGAAGCACATGGCAACTGCTGGAGGGGGTTGCCGTGCTCTGTTTCTCCCACCGCTGGAGAAATAAGGCAGTTAATTTTCGCGGTTGTAGGAAGTAGAATTGCCCCAAAAAACAGGTCAAGAAGTTACCAACCAAAAGGATACCAGCGATGGAACGATAAGTTTCAGATTAAGACGTTTTCTGACTAGGAATAATACAATGACGCAGTAATAGTTGTAGACTAACCTACTTGAGGTAGGGAATTAAGGTAGTTTAGTTATAGAAAATAGAGACTCTAATGACTCACTGTGACTGCTTTCGAACCACCAAGACGGCCGTGCACATTTAACCATAAAACAAGGTAAATCTACATATGAATCGTATGATAAGCGATTAGCAGATACGGTCTGGATTTTGTGTTTCCCTCTAACATTAAATCTCATAACATGGTTAGGATCAGTATTTAAAAATAAATATACGAAGATGGTGGTAAAGCAAAACGGCCGGGTAAAAGTCAAATGTGGAGGTAAATCCCGACCACAATGGTCCTTTCAAACCGGATGAATGTTTGGCAGAAAAGGCAACTCTGGATTGCAAATTGTTTAGATTGGACAGAAGTTGGCTCCTCAAGACAATTTGTAGTTCAGTTTTCACAAAAAGAAAGCTATTGACCATCCGATTTGAATTTAAAGTCAAATTCAAGTTGGATGAAGCCAGGAAGAAGTTAAATAGCATCACTGTTGAGCGGAATATATTTAAATAGGACAAAAGTGTGCCATCAAAATATTTTATGCTTTCCAGGGTGATAAAACGAAGCTATTGATCACCTAATTTGAATTGAAAGAAATTATTTGGGTGAGGTCAAGAAGTTGTGATGTGTTCTTGGCATGCAAAATTGTCTTGAATAAAGCAAGAGTGTCCATAAGATTTTTGTGAAATTTATGGTTACAGTTTGTGGAGACGACGGTTATTTGGGACAAGGTAAGTCCTTATTTAAAAATAATTTGTGAAAGTGAAGTGTGTAAGATTTCTCAAAGTAGCTGCATTTTGTTGTGTGAAGTTAGGTTTTAGGACTAAAGTGGTCCTCAAATTTGTAAATTTTGCTTTCTACCATGGTAGCAAAGAAGTGACTTTGCAAATTAACTGTAAAGGACAAAGTAGTCCTTAAGTTGTATTGCATTGATTCATGACGGAAAGAATGTGATAATTATCCGGTGAACAATTCTCAAGAACTGCGGCAGGAGTGATTGACAAATAATGGGCGTTATTGTAGCCAGTCTATTCTTGTTAGTTTTTTTCTGAGAGTTTTTAACTTTGAAAATTAGTTACCAAGATGTTCAAGATGAATAGAAGCGCAGAATTTCAGCGACTGCTGACTTTGCGTACCCGCTTGCAAGGCAAAGTCACTAAGATAAAGAATAAAATTCAAATGTGTGGTGAACATGTCCCATTCAGTGAGGCAGGAAACCAGGACAAGCTGACATGCTATGTTACCACTGTGGGAACATGTTTAGACGAAGCGCATGCACTACATTGGCAGATATGCTTGAAGAAGTATATAAGGATGATATCATTCCTCAAGAAGAAAAATTTCAACTTGAGGATGGAAATGATGAGTCATTGGAACCCTTGAATATCGCCCTAGCAAAGGTCAGAAGATTAAGAATTGAAGTGCAGCCAGCACCAAGAAGGGAAGCTGCTGCATCAGTAAGCAATTTTTTCCCTCAGAAGTGCGAGAGTCAAGCTACTTTCTCTAGAGATGCTAGACTTCAGCGGGAACACACTAATGTTTACCTCATTCCGGCAAAGTTTCAGAACCGTCGATGAAAATGATGAACTGGAACCTTCTGAAAAGTTTCAAAACCTGCAAAGCAAGTTAAAAGGCGCTGTAAAAAAACAAACTGGCTGGGTTTGCTCCAACAAATGAGTCCTACCCACTAGCAGTTGCAATGCTGAAGAAGCTGTATAGGAACGAAGATCGCATAAGGATGGCACATTAGGATGCACTTGATGATCTTCCAGCTCCGGCTGACTCAATTTCATCTCTGCAAGAGTACAGGCACAAGGTGGAAGTAAACCTTTGCCATCTGAAGGCAGCAGGAGTAGACCTCAATGACTGCAGGCACTGTTCCTCAATAACAGCAGACCGGATCTGGCACAAACTACCATCAAGGATCAAAGAAGCATGCAGTAGGGGCAGAGACCCAGATGGTGCATGGAGTTTGGCTGAATTCCGAGACGCACTCATGTCTGAGATCACTAGACTTGAGAACTGTGAGACTGACTTCAAGCCACAGGTGAACGGAGGCCGGAAGCCAAACTATCAAGGAAGTTCAAGAAGCAATGCCAATGAAAACCATTCCAGACCACCTGATGGAAACAACCGAGGACCCCAGTCAACTGTGGGATCCTTCCAAGTGGAACATCTGGATGCACATTTTGTGCTGAAGATCATTCTCTCTATCGCTGTACAAGGTATGAAACAAATTAAGAGAGAAAAACTCGGGTATCAGAATTGAGATTGTGCTTCAAATGCCTGAAGTCTGGTCACCGTTCTGCTGAGTGCCTTGAGAAAGCACCATTCTGTAAGAACTGCAAGATCACCGGACATCACGGTGCACTCTGCTTCAAAAGAAACAAAGGTCAACGAAGTGATTACAAGCTAGCATCAAGCAATGCAAAGTCTACAGCTGCACCAGCTACCAGTTCTGTGGGAAACACTCCCACTAGTGTAGCTACAGTGAATGCACTAGCAGCTGGGTGTGGTAAGGCGACCGCCCTACCTACAGCTTTGGTTAGTTTGAAAACAAAGGATGGTGTAAAACTCGTGAGAGCCTTGTTCGACCAAGGGGCTCAGAGGTCCTTCATCAAAAGAGGAATCTTGAGCGATGATGACACTTCATGTTGACATACCACCCTGATAATTGACGGTTTCAACAGCAAAGGAACTGAAGAACGGTATGACATAAAGAATGTCACCATAGAAGTGTCGACACATGAGAACATCTCCCTGGAAATGATTGAAGTCGACACTTTGGCTGAACGGCTTAACGTGAGTGGAGTCAGTGAATTAGCCACTCGCCTCAAAGCCAAGGGAAGAAACTTGGCTGACAAGTTTGAAAATACAGTCCACTACCCAGTTGATATGCTCATTGGAGCAAATCATTACTATGATTTTGTTTTTCCTAAAAAACAAGATGAAGGAATAACAATAATATCTTCGAAGTTAGGAGACCTACTGTCAGGTCCCATAAAGGAATTTCAAGACAACACTTAAATCAATGTGATAACTGCACTTAAGGTAGCAGTGTCAGACAAAGAAGCAGAAAAGGATGTTGACTTACTGTGGCGTTTGGACACAACAGGGATATCACCGGAAGAAGCACACCCGGGTGATAAAGCGGCTCTGGAGCAATTCAACAAGAGCATCCGATTTTCAGATGGCAAGTATGTGGCCAGATTGCCATGGAAGGCGGCTCATCCCACACTGCCAATCAATTATTGTTTAGCCCAAGGAAGGCTGGTGAGCAATCTAAAGCGTCTGCGGAAAGAACCTGAACTGTTGAAGCACTATGACAGTGTTATGCATGAGCAACAACAAAGAGGATTCATCGAAAGAATAAGTGACATAAGTGACATAAAGCCACCAGATGCATGCCACTACCTACCTCACCACGCTGTGATAAAGGAATCTCCAACAACACCGTTGAGGGTGGCTTTTTATTTTTTCATCAAAACCACATAATGATGCGGTAAGTTCAAATGATTGTTTGTACCCAGGACCATCCATGGATATTGATGCGATTCAGACTGGGGTCACTAGCTGCCTGTTCTGACATTGCAAAGGCATTCTTGATGGTAGGTTTGGATGAACAGGACAGAGATTTGTATAGCCCAGAGATCCCATGGATCTTGACAGCCCCATAGACACCTATCGTTTCAAACTCATCCTTTTTGGAGCCACTTGCTCACAATTTATCTTGAATGCAACAATTGACCACCACTTAGAAAAGTATGGTGGACTAAAGGACATACAAGACATGATCAGAAGAAATATCTATGTCGACAATTTATTAGTAACTGCATCAACAAAGGCAGAACTACAAGAATTCTACAGTTCATCCAAGAATATTCTAGGTGATGCTGGGCTCAACCTCCGTGAATGGGATACCAATGACCCAGAACTCAATGAACTGACGGCGAAAGAAGGTGAATCAGATGCAGATTAATTGTTCCAGTTTTAGGACTCCGATGGGACACTGTACAGGACACCTTGATGGTGGCTCCTAGAGAGTTAGAAACAGGTAAACCAACAGAGGATCTCCCCGAAGCTATTGCAATCAAATGAGAAAAATTGAAGGGAGAGTTCACCAAGATGGGGGGCATATCTGTCAAACGCAACTCTGAGATAGGGAAATCAATGACCCTACACACCTTTGTTGATGCTTCCACAGTAGCATTTGGAGCAGTTAGAATTGAAAAGCTGAAACACATGATAATAAATTAGTGTCTAGATCCCGAAACTGTGAGTTCGTACACTATGGACATGCATTTGAATTTTAACAGACGCATGTCAAATATTGATCAGGCTCAACTTAATATTTAAATCTGTGGTGTCTTCCCTTTTCCAGCCATCAGATGGCTAAATAACGATCACGCGGCTGCACCAGGCCAGTATAGAATCGGTACTGGTTAAACCACAGCTGTAACTAAATTTGCCAATGTACTTTTAGATCCAGCAGATAAATACTTCCAGACTCAAATTATCGAGAAACAGGCACGAAATGAAAATATCTTGGATTCGGCATTTGTGTATTCAATAGAGTACCTCAAAAATATTTAAAAAATTAAACTTTACAGTCAGAGAATAACGTGATCGAAATAAGTCGAGATGCTGACATATTCGTCTTTGATTCCGAGAACATTGCCTTCCGGCAATTGAACTTACTCAGTTCAGAAAGAAATTGGGCAAATATCCGCAAACACCGTCTAATACCGATTGGAAACAACTCATTGACCAGGCAAACAGTGGGGATGAAACAAATAGTAAGTTTGATAATGTACTGCTTTAGGCGTGATTACAATAAGGGCTGAAAATAATAAAATACTTAAAACACGCCAGTATCATCCCGAGATGAAAATCCTCGGATAAACGAGCAAAAACACGAAAATAACTCAGCAAAGGATGAAACCCTTATATACGCAGAAAAACAAAAAGCTATTGCTTCAATTGAAAATAAAATAATCACCTAACAAAATAAAGAATGAAAAGCTAACGAAAAAAAATACTGAACATTTTACCTTAGGAGAAAATTAAAACAGAATAAAAAAATAAAAAAAAATACGGTTTTATTTGCTTCTGTAGCTAAATATCCCCTCCAACACTAAATTGACTCCTTAACTGATGAATCCCATCAACTGGAGAATGAAAACAAGGCAAAGAGGAGTTAGAGTGGAAATGACAAGAGAGTAGTAAGTATCCCATAGGTAAATGTTGCGACCGCCCAGGACTGTTTATTGACGGATCTCAACATTGGCATAGTAATAATAATATCATCAAGTCGTCGATTCACAACTTTGAAGTTACAAAAGCTATCTCTTTTGAAAGTTACACATGCACTTTATGTTCCGAATGAGTATATTATTAGACAATTCAAAATCACAGAAAATGATATTCATGACTCCCATGCCACTTGAATACAGTAAGAAAAAAAATGATCTGCGTTACAACACGGCTTAAAAAATGAGCTTCCCAATTGATGGAAAAAAGGCCTGATTTACAGTGGAAGCTCGCGACAGCTTGCCTGACTTCTTCACCGGTTAGGCGTTGAGCAGCTTCATCACACAATCTTCATATCAATGGGAGTTAGCGAAGCTGCAGAACCTTGAAATTATATGATTAGGATGCGGCCTAAACATAAACCACTTATTTTGTGGATCAATGTTAGAATCTGATACCCTTGTCCAAGAAAGACAAGTGTTGAATTTTATGAGGTAACAGTAGCGCACCCAGGCCAGCCGGGATTCACAGTTATTCTATTGAAACAATGCAAGCAGGTACTGTCAAACCCACTACAAATGTTGTGGCAGAAGTATGAACACACCTCTGTTGTTCCACGAGCAATGAAACATGCCATCGTTTTCCCTCTATCGAGAGGAGGAAGGAAGCCTCACAAGCCCATCTAATTACAGATCAATTTATTTGACATCACATTTGGTAAAAAGGCCGCCGTGGCCAAGTGATTAGCGTGTCCGACTGCAGTGTCAGCCTCTGGTGCTGCATGTCGCGAGTTCGAGCCTCGGCATAAACACGGCGGGCTTGTGGCGGAGAGATTGGGCACCTCCCCTCTCTGTGTCAGCCTAACTTGACCACCCTCCTAGCTCGGGGGAAACAGCTGTATGTCTATACATTCACACATACTTGGTAAAAATCTTCAAAAGATTTGTGAAAGGGCGAATCTTAAGTTTTGTTAAGAACTACAATTGACTCGACTCAAGGCCACATGGTTTCAGACCGTTGACCCATTACTGGTGCACCTCGGTTAAATAATTACTGCACTGTGTGATGGATCAAATGTGGATATGATTAATCTAAAACCTGCAAAGGTCTTCGACAAAGAAGATCACAGTATATTGTTATCCAAACTACATGAAGTTGGAATGCCAAAGACATGTTCATGAATGAAATAAGGCTTGTCTTCTATGCAAAACCTAAAAAGTAGTAGTAAAGGGGGAGACCTCTGCACTAGTGGAAGTCTTAAGCGGGGTCCCAAGGGCCTTAGCCCTCTACATTTATTTGTAATGGCTAATGACCTAAGCGAAAACAGTCCACACTCGTCGGTTTCCTGCTTGGCAGATGATATCAGAGTACTGGGAATGGTGGAGGATGAGAGATGTGGAAAATGTTCCAGACAGAGATGGCAATGATCACAATGATTAAATTCAATTAGATTTTTCAATTGTTTGTAAGCAATGCGGTAGTTAAAAAAACAGGGCAGCACTGATGAGTGTTTGCGATGGCGACAAACGAGGAGAATTTGACACAAGGGAGATTGGTAAAAAGGGTGATGAGGGCAGAGGCGATTGGATGTAAGCCTAGGGATAGACCGAAGTTTGGGTGGATGGTTTCTCACCTTTGCTGCCTCAAGACCACCCCACACCCCAGCAAGGCTAGAGTGCAGAGCACAACAGGAGGCATAAATGCAACAGCACGCCAGACTGCGAAAGCACGGAAAACAATGGAGCGGAAAAATATCTAGAATTTTGTGCTTCAGGCAACTGACCATACAGCAGTTCTGTTAGGCAGAAAATAAAACACGTACAAGACACATTATATATGTATATATACATACAGACATATA
>SDVV010010281.1:0-16318 GCA_016164225.1 Gammarus roeselii
AATGGTTGTGAATGGTTGATTTTGACGCTGCTCTGATGTGTTTTCCCGCCCTTGGCATCCCGCTGTCGGGATGGTCGTGGGTGGGGGGGGCCCGGCCATTATGACGCGGCGGGGGTACACCAGTGAAAACTGTCGGGCCCTGCTGCTGACGACGGTTCCTCGGTGCATTCGGGACCCAGAGTATAAGTTGAGGGGCTACCGGCCGGACCCTTTAGCACAAAAGGGCTAAGTTGTGTGAGTGTGAGCTTATGAGGGTGTGAGGTGCGCCCTGCCGTCGGCCACCCCCCTTTCTGGGGGATGCGGCCTAGTGTCTGTATCTGTATCTGTATCTCTTCTTCTTCCCTGTCTTCATTCCAAGCTTCCCTTCCTCTCCTGGCTTCACCCTGGCCTCTCCTCCTCTATCTTCGCCCGAGCCCAAGCCGCCCCTTCTCAGGGTCAGCGAAGGGCGTCGTGTGTGCCTCACCTCCGACCCTGCAGTGACTGGCATCCTGGAGGAGCATCTTCATCTCCTCCACTGCATGGAAACCTCGTCCAGACAAGGAACTGAGTAACCCTCCGGGGAGTTTATGGCGTGTCGCTCTTTGGGTTCGACAGCGTTGGTCGTGTACACTCATCATTGTTCATGAATGAAGGTACTGTGTATCTTCTGGTTCGCATGACTGGCTTGAAAGGTTGCTGTTATTTGTAAGGCTCGTTCATACACGGGCAACGTAACTTGCTTGGTCATTACAGCGAGTCATCACTGCATGATGCTATGAGGTGACGAGCAGCTCCCGATGCTTAGTTAAACAACGCATTGCAGATGCAATGGAAGGTGCTTCGAGTACCAACACTACTAACTCTAGGGATGATTACCCCTTGGGCACCTGGGCCACTACCGTGGCGGAGGATAACCTTTGACACGCGGTTAATGCTCTAGCAGGAAGTGGCAGTCCGTGCGTTAAGGGCTCTTCAGTTGAGTATATTTTGGCCAGTGCGTGCTGATAGATTAGATGTGTATGCATACATGTATCATTCTTCATTTGATAAAGCTGATCATTTCTTACATGTGAAGGATAACTGAAGTATAACTGAAGGATAAATGACGGATAACTGTAGGGTAACTGAAGGATAACTGAAGGATAACTGAAGGATAACGGAAGGATAACTGAAGGATAACTGAAGGATAACTGACGGATAACTGAAGGATAACTGAAGAATAACTGAAGGATAACTGAAGGATAACTGAAGGATAACGGAAGGATATGAAGGATAACTGAAGGATAACTGAAGGATTACTGAAGGATAACTGAAGGATGACTGAAGGACGGCTGAAGGATGGCTGGAGGATGACTGAAGGATAACTGAAGGACAACTGAAGGATAACTAAAGGAACATGTAGTTGGTGAACTTTTTAACACTAAATTTTTGCTTTCAAGTTCATTCATCACTGTTAAAGAAATTACTATTTCCTTGAGAAGGTCATATTGGGATGGACCAGGGTGCTTAGGTAACGACAGGCTGGTAAATTTGCATGGAAAATTGTAATTTCTTATGAAGTAATAAGCTGAGTGCAAGATTGCAGGTAAATTTATCAGCCAGTGCACATTATTGAGAGTTGCTTGTCACGAATATCGTTTATCCAATTCGCCCTAGTGTTTACATTTCATTCTATGCTGCCCTTTTGTTTACATTTAATTCTATTCTGTCCTAATGTAACAACATCTGTGACGTAATTTTTTGTCTGCCGAAATGCTTGAGAGGTCTGGCGGTATAGGCATGAATGCTACCTCCTCACACGCTGTGTTTCATTGCTAGGCTTCCAATGACGTTTTCATGATAAATATGAATAACTTGTTCTTAAAGATGCTTAGAGAGGCCGTTACACTCCAATAATATGATTTTCATCTCGTCGTGAAGTTTTCCCCTTCTATTTTGTTTCTTACGAGAGGAAGGGTAGATAATTGTTAGTCTATTCCCATGCGTCCTCATACAAGGGAGATTGTAAGCATATTTCCATGCGTCATCATACAAGGGAGATTGTAAGCCTATTTTCATGCGTTACCATACAAGGGAGATTGTGAGTCTATTCCCATGCATCATCATACAAGGGAGATTGTAAGCCTATTCCCATGCGTCATCATACAAGGGAGATTGTAAGCTCATTCCCATGCGTCCTTATACAAGGAAGATTGTAAGCCTATTCCCATGCGTCATCATACAAGGAAGATTGTAAGCTTATTCTCATGCATCATAATACAATGGAGATTGTAAGTCTATTCCCATGCTTCATCATACAAGGGAGATTGTAAGCTTATTCCAATGCGTCCTTATACTAGGAAGATTGTAAGCCTATTCCCATGCGTCATCATACAAGGGAGATTGTAAGCCTATTCCAATGCGTCATCATACAAGGGAGATTGTAAGCCTATTCCAATGCGTCATCATACAATGAAGATTGTAAGTCGATTCCCATGCGTCATCATACAAGGGAGATTGTAAGCCTATTCCAATGCGTCCTTATACAAGGGAGATTGTAAGTCTATTCTCATGCGTCATCATACAAGGGAGATTGTAAGCCTACTCCAATGCGTCCTTATAGAAGGGAGATTGTAAGCCTATTCCCATGCGTCATCATACAAGAGAGATTGTAAGCCTATTCTCATGCGTCATCATACAAGGGAGATTGTAAGCCTATTCCCATGCGTTCTCATACAAGGAAAATTTGATTGTTCACATTCAAGACAAATTTTGAGGCGAGTATCCGGTAATGTTAATTGATAATTTATTATGAGGATGATCGATACGAGACATCAACAACCTGCATATATTTTCTTTCATCTACTTCTCATGTGTCGTAGTATTTGGTATATTTTGAATGAACGGAAAATTATCAGCCTTAATGTGCAGTAGCGAAAAACATCGTTAGCTGCTTAAGGAAAAAAAATCTGCCTAAAACTTTGCACTGAAACCAACCATCTGAAAGCTTTATTTAGCAGTTATGTTGAGACATAAATAGGAGAAAATCAGTGTAAGGTTGCATTAGTAGCTGAAAACGCCTAGTTTGTGATTCAGTTCAAGAGAAACTATTAACGAATGTTATTCTTCTACTCTACGTGAACAGACATTTTGTCCGTATCGGTATTGGTTTATTGATATCTCTTAATTGCGACCTAGGTCCGTTATCGTGCGCCGCTTGCTCATTATATTTGGAGGCTACTTCATACAGCAATCATTTGGGTTCCTTAAGGGATTCCTTGCCCGAAATTCCTGAAAGGAACCCACGGTGACTTATCACCCGTCAAGTATATCATCCCTAACTGCAGCCCAAAACTATTCGTACTGACTCCTCTCCCTCCTGTTGCACCTCTCCCTCACTCCCGGCTGTATTCCCAAACCTATCCCTATACCCTCTCCTCCAGCTATCCCCCCACCCCTCATTACACACTCGTCGCGTGACCCTGAAGACAACACCTCTGCTCTTCCCGGCAGTTGCCTGCGAATAGTTAGGGTTACGGTCTACCGACCCGGCGTCCCTGTAACCCTTGTCCTCGTTGATTTGGTTTACCTGGCTAGGGGCCAATGTTTCCTTCAACAGCGAGTGGGCCCCATACCTGTGGGAGTCAGTACCAATACAAGTCCCTATATCCATTGAATTCTCTGTACTTTTGTGTCTGTACCCATGGTAGACCATGTACCTCTTTGTGCACCTGTACCCATGGGAGCCACTATACCCATGAGTGTATCTGCTGACCCAAAAGTGTTTCTGTACTCATGGGAACCCCTGCACCTCTGAGCGTCCCTGTACTCATCACAGCCCTGTATCCTTGAATACCTCTGTACCCCTCAGAGTCTCTCTGCCCGTGGGAATCTTTTCACGGGCCCCTGAGTAATTTTGTACCCACAACAGAGATTCTACTTCTGAGTGTCTGTTCCCGTGGGGGCCCTTGTTTCTCTTATTTTCTGTACCCGTGGGAGCCATTTGTACTCCCGAGTGTCTCTGTACCCATGTGGGCCCCTTTACCCCTCATTGTCTCTGTACCCATGTGTGCCCCTTTACCACTCATTGTCTTTGTACCCATGTGGACCCCTTTACCCCCATTGTCTCTGTACCCATGTGGGCCTCTTATTCCTCATAGTCTCTGTACCCATGTGGGCCCCTTTACCCCTCATTGTCTCTGTACCCATGTGGACCCCTTTACCCCCACTGTCTCTGTACCCATGTGGGCCCCTTATTCCTCATAGTCTCTGTACCCATGTGGGCCCCTTTAGCCCTCATTGTCTCTGTACCCATGTGGGCCCCTTTACCCCTCATTGGCTCTGTACCTATCGGTGCCCTTCCAACATTGAATGTTTCTGTACTCACGGAAGCCTGTGGTACCTCTTCGTGTCTCAGTTCTCATGGGGGCCGCTGTTCCACTGAGGGTCTCTGCACCCATGTGAGTCCTTATTCCTCTTAGTGTCTCTGTAACTAACGGAGGCGCCCATATTTCTGAGTGTCTCTGTACTCCTGTTGGGCCTTGTATACCCCTGAGTGTCTGTATCCATAGGAACCCCTGAGTGTCCCTGTTCTTCTCCCCCTCCTCGTTGTCATGGTTTTCCCAGCTACTCGCTAATGGTAACTCGGGAAGCGAAGGCTCTCCGGCGTCACGCCTGGGTTTCTTTTTAGTCTTCCGGTGCTGCGGTTGTTGGGAACGTCGGTTCGCATTCCAGCTGAAGAATAAGGGTTAACTCCGGGTTACCTACGAACACAGGAGCGTAGCCAAAATTACCCCAAGAGGAGCTGATTTTCAATTGTCCATTGAATAGACACGTATAAAACCCTTTTTTCCTGTTCGTGTGCATTTCTTGATATTTTCAGACCTCAAGTGGGGAGCGGTTGATCCACCCCCTTACCCTCTCAACACTCTAGTACAAGCGAAGAGCGGCCGACGATATTCCATCCTTGAGTTTCAACTGGGTTTTGGTTTGAGTGCTACTCTGAGAAAACGATTGCGTAGAATTTGTGTTCTGCAGCTTTTTATAATTGGTCTAACAAACAGTATGTTGAGGCAATCAAATGTACCAGTTTTTGCGTCGATGCAATTTTGCATTGGAATAACACGTTCGTTCTCTCTGCGAATATTTACATTCTTGGAAATGATTTAGTATCTTGACTGGCTGCTGCTATTTCTGCTTGTCCAATAACTTGTGCTTTACCTAATAAAACACTATTTTTTTCCCTTACCCATCTCTGTTTAGAAATTTTAATTTGCTAAACATGCAGATTATCATGGTCTGTAAACCACGGGATTCGTTTTAGGACGTGACTTAAGAAATTACGCGCAAGTAATGATCCCGGAAAGCAACTTTTCTTTTAATTCATGATTTTTTTTTTGAGCGAGCTAAACGTTACTGATTTATCGGCAGGCGAAGAACGAATCTTTATTCTATTAAAATGTATTGGGCCTTGCAGCGGAATCACACTAATTTATCAGGTAATGCTTATATTAGTGTAAATGAAGATGTGTGGGAGAGGATGTCTCGGAATGTAAGATTAAAACATTTTAGGAACCGGCTAGAATACCGCATTGTAACGAATAATATGGTCATAGCGAATTACACAAGAAGTTTAAACATGGATCAAACTATGCGATCTTTATTGTAAGTGTGTTACATAGATATTTTGAATCTAAGGCAAATTATTTGGTCTTCCCGGGGGTTTTCTCTCGGTAGTATAGAAGGAATTTGCTAACGACGACAGCCCACTGACAAGCCTCAATCCTAGTTTACAAGTGCTAGAAGACAACAACAGGACTTTTGACCCGCACTTGGTGCTTTTTAATAGTAAGGAGATTGTTGTGAAGTAGAGCGTCTAAGAGAGGATCATGTATCCTAGTAGTGTCTGTAGTTGGAAGTAGCATCACCGATGGTGCTCGAAACAACTCAAATCAGCACATGAAAGAGGTAGCCGCCCACCCACGAGGTTGACGTGAGATTGTCCCAGTTTCATTCATCGTTAAACCGATGGTGACGGGTGTCATTGCTAGACACCGCTTTGCAGGGTTCAGGCAACAATAGTGGCATACATTTTAACCGGAAAAGTGTCAATGCCGGACCCTGTTTCTTGAAGGCTAAACGGATTTACTAATTTGATTTCCAAAGTGGATTTGTAAACGGTATTTTCAAATCAAGTTGTTTTGTGAATCGGATTGTTTTTCGACTTGCTTATTTGATTTAATAATGGAATTGGCAAATCGGTTTTGAGAACGTTTTGAGCCGCTTTAAACTCTTGAAGACGCTTTTAACTAACACGTCGATACACATCAAGCAGATAAATAAAAGACACTTTATAACTACGGGACGGTGCTTGTTGCACCGCACACGTGCACAGGTCAGCATCGTAACGCTTGTATTGATAATACGTTGACTGATAGAATAAACGGAGTACTCAAACCGTACTTCTCACCTACTCAAAACGTATTCATAGCCTACTCAATACATACTCATTATCTACTGAAAACGTTCAATAACCCTACACATAACCTACTCAAGAAATAGACAAAACTCACTCATCATCTATGCTAAAACGAATCAATACCTACTGAAAACCTATTAAAAAACTACTCAAAACCAACTCATTTACTCAATCCCTCCACAAAACCTCACAAAACCTACTTGCAACACACTTAACACCTACCCAAAACTTACTCATAACATACTGATAATAGTACTCAACACGTACCCATAACCTACTTCAAACCAGCATGAGAGTTACAGAAAATGCCCTCACAAACTATAAAGCCTATTTAAAACTACTCACTAACAAAACTGTTTCGCAGTATTACATTGATACAGCCAAATGTTCTTATTGTTTTTCATAACATAGTCAATACCTACTCAAAGCCTACTCAGATCATATTCTAAACCTACTCAAAACGAACTCAAAACATGCTCTAAACTTACATAATCAACTCAAAACTTACCCAAGAACTAAACTACTTACAACCAACTTAAAATTAACTATAAGCCTACTGAAACCCTACTCAAAGCATACTCATAACATACTCATAGAATACTCATAACATACTCATAGCATACTTTAAAAACATACCAAAACCCTATTCATAACCTATACTGAATACTTTTCAAGTCAGAAAATCATTTCCCACTGCTACACTACTTTGTCAATATATGTTTTTGCTTTAGTTGGCAGGATTCGAGAATTTGCAATAAGGGAGACCCCAAACGGCCGAGCAAACTTATACTGGATAAATGACCAATTTTCCACACGTAGTTGTTAGGTGTTAGGGAACCGTGAATTTTATGCATGCTTTACGAGTTAAAACATGAGTATTTCCATAGCAATAGATCTATTTGATGTCCATTTTCGTGTTAGTTTAAAAATTCTCAAAAAGTCTACTCTGCAAGCAATACTGCATTGATTCACTCTGGCTTCTCTTAAAACGGGACGTTGAGAGAGTAAATATTTACTGGTAAACATTTGTTGACCTTCAATTACCGGATTGCCTTTCCATGCGCGATAATTTTTTTAAACATAGATTGCAATATTTATTATTAGTCTGCTCAGAAATATCCGTGCAGTCAATTCCTTTGCAACAACGTAATGGATTTCCCTCGGAAAATTCTTAGTACGCTATAATAAACAGACCGTCGATGGTCAAGCAGAGGTGGCAGAGACTCCATTCCTCCGGACTCTGCGTGACGACCACGTGGACCATCCTTGAGTAAGTCGAAGCCCCGCAGGATACCATTAATGCAGCATTCGATTCCTTGTGATTTAGTTGAGTTTGGGACTGAAGGCACAAAAGGACAATATACAAAAGATTCACACTTAAGCTGCTGCAAGGATACTTCTCCACACTTTGTGAACGGTGTACAGACGCTGATGGGATGGCAAACACGCAAGGCTTGGAGGTACGCTGCAATAGATGAAGGAGTAATGGTGGTACGCCAGCAGGTATTGGTGGTACGCAGCCGATGATGAAGGTACGCAGCAGTATACTGTGAGGTAAATGTGGTACACCTCATAGCGGTATCAAGTGAAGATTAGTAGCGAAATGACCTCCGCTGGGCACAAAATTGCTTGCCATTGAGAATTTGTTTGCATTTTTGACTAATTGTTGACGGGAAATGATATTGCAGAGCTGATAATGAGGGATGATTCGTAGTTAGGATAATGCACATTAAATATTGAAGAGTATTGCTTACAAAGCACACTAATGCAGTCGCTCCCTTCCACCTGACATTGCAGCAATTTCAGGCTAGAAGATCGGGCTCTAATATTTACTAAGATGACGCCATTATTTAGCGCCTTGGCGCCGAACCCTATACACCGTCTCCTGGCGGTTGTGGTAACAAAGAGCCAAACACGATGACGTAGGCACAAACTGCTTGTGGCATTGAGTCACACGTGACGGTAAACGGGAGCGTCAAAGCGAACAAAAGATGGCTTCAATGAAGCTATTAGAATTTATTACGTGTTACTAAGAACTGTCCAGTGTGGTTTCCTTATGTGCGGCACATTCCAGCATGAAGATCCCGCATTAAAGTGAATCACACATTCCACATGAAGATCCCGCGTTAAAGTGAAGCACACATTCCAGCATGAAGATCACGCATTAAAGTGGATCACACATTCCAGCATGAAGATCCCGCGTTAAAGTTGATCACACATTCCAGCATGAAGATACCGCATTAAAGTGGATCACACATTCCAGCATGAAGATCCCGCGTTAAAGTGGAGCACACATTCCAGCATGAAGAGCACGCATTAAAGTGGATCACACATTCCAGCATTAAGATCCCGCATTAAAGTGGATCACACATTCCAGCGTGGAGATCACGCATTAAAGTGGATCACACATTCCAGCATGAAGATCCCGCATTAAAGTGGATCACACATTCCAGCATAAGATCCCGCGTTAAAGTGGATCACACAATCCAGCATGAAGATCACGCATTAAAGTGGATCACACATTCCAGCATGAAGATCCCGCATTAAAGTGGATCACACATTCCAGCCTGAAGATCCCGCATTAAAGTGGATTACACATTCCAGCATGAAGATCCCGCATTGAAGTGGATCACACATTCCAGCATGAAGATCACGCATTAAAGTGGATCACACATTCCAGCATGAAGGTCCCGCATTAAAGTGGATCACACATTCCAGCATGAAGGTCACGCATTAAAGTGGATAACACATACCAGCCCGAAGCTCACGCATTAAAAAATATCACACATTCCAGCATGAATATCCCGCAATATAGTGTTAGTCACACATTCCAGCATGAAGATCACGCATTAAAGTGGATCACATATTACAGCATGAAGATCACGCATTAATGGGAATCACACAGTCCAGCAAGAAGCTCCCACGTATTACACTATATTACATACTATAATTGGTCACACTTAACAGACGGTCACGTACGGCACTAAAGTATCCTCGTTCTGAGTGACTACGAGGCAATTTCTGTTAGATCCATACCTCTATGGCCTAATTGTTTCAGCAGGTCAAATGCACACTAAGATTTTGCCATCGTTGAAGATATTGTGTTGGCTTGGTGCAGGGTGGGTTACTTAGGGGCCCCAGAACACTATGGAGATGGTGAGGCTGCTGTCGACCATGTCCATGTCGCTACAAAATACCTAGACGAAACGATTTGGTAATGATAGG
Organism: Gammarus roeselii; assembly: GCA_016164225.1. Taxonomy (NCBI): domain Eukaryota; kingdom Metazoa; phylum Arthropoda; class Malacostraca; order Amphipoda; family Gammaridae; genus Gammarus; species Gammarus roeselii. Next base: position 9,662 of record SDVV010010281.1, read on the forward strand.
GACTTACGTTGTTTTTATAAAGGCCGTAATCGGGAAAGAATACATGATTACAAATTGTGAAATAAGTTTAGAGGATTTATAGGCAATTCCCATGTGATACCAGGGTGAATCGAATACCAGGGTGAATCGAATACCAGGGTGAATCGAATACCAGGGTGAATCGAATAACAGAGTGAATCGAATACCAGGGTCAATCGAATACCAGGGTCAATCGAATACCTGGGTCAATCGAATATCAGGGTCAATTGAATGCCAGGGTCAATTGAATACCAGGGTCAAGTGAATAAAATTGTCGATCGAATACCAGGGTTAATCGAATACCAGGGTCAAACGAATAAAAGAGTCGATCGAATACCAGGGTGAATCGAATACCAGGGTCAAACGAATAAAAGAGTCAATCGAATACCAGGGTCAATCGAATACCAGGGTCAATCGCATATCAGGGTCAATCGAATACTAAGGTCAATTGAATGCCAGGGTTAATCGAATACCAGGGTCAATCGAATATAAGAGTCAATCGAATACCAGGGTCAATCGAATACCAGGGTCAATCGAATACCAGGGTCTATCGAATACCAGGGTCAATCGAATGCCAGGGTCAATCGAATCCCAATGTCAATCGAATACCAGGGTCAATCGAATATCAGGGCCAATCGAATACCAGGGTCAATCGGATACCAGGGTCAATCGAATACCAGGGTCAATCGAATACCAGGGTCAATTGAATGCCAGGGTCAATCGAACACCAGGGTCAATCGAATACCAGGGTCAATCGGGTATCAAGTGTGATCAATATTCGTTATTCAAACTATACCAAAAAACATCTGTGAATTAATGCTTCCTTAAAGCATAGCCAATTGGCTTGCAACGCTGACCCATGGATCATAAGAAGGTTAACCGGATTGGAAATAGTACCAATACTGTGACGTCATCCAGTTGGAGAGGAGAAGGATTTAGCCAATGACAGCTCTTCGTTTGGGGAGCACGAGATACCGTAATGTTTTGAAAAAAAATGTCATGAAGAATAACTACCCCGTCTCTGAGTAATTATGTTTCAAGTTGAATGTATCATAATATTAATGTTGTATCAACCGAGCTCATCTTTAAAACCATCTTCACCATATAAGCAATAGTGCGTATTCGACCTTTTCCCCCCTATACGTCATATCAGCTTGCTTTCCGAAGTCACTATGAGTAGGCGTCCCGTCTGCCACTCTCCTTAAGATATCATTGATGGGCCGGCCAAAGGGTTCAAGTATTTTGATCCAGCGGCTGCCTGTTGGAGCGACAAAACTGGCGGACACATTCTCACGATCGTCAGAGATTACCATCGTGAAGCCTCGCGTGGGTACCTGTTCCTTAGATCCGGCTTGGTTTCGAGGGGTAACCGATGCCCAGTCTTGCCATGAGGTCCACCTTGTCAAGACACAGTAACTTAGTAAATTATCAGAGTAGTTTATCCAAACTACCTTGAAGAGATTGAACAGAGTAATGGAGAGATGTGTACACTTACTATCTGCCGAGCTCTGACTAAGGCGCAGGGCTGCCCAACAGCCTCCGGGGTTGGGGATTCACCCCGACTCGTGTCTCTTCGTGAGGTATTGCGATGTGTCTTTTTATCAGTGCTGCGCTTTTCCTTACTGTCCTCCGATCGTCTATTCTGAGTTCTCCTTCCAACGTCTATTATGGGTTGTCCTTCCAACGCAAGACATGGATTTATTCGAGCGCATCTTCAGTGCCTCGAAATGCTGTTTCTTGTGCATTGCAACGTTGTTTGCAGAATGCTCTTCATACGTTAGGTCTCTGTCGATTTGTTCTACATTGAAGAGCACGTGCATACATTTGCAGATTCCCACCAATACCTTTTTTTCTTTTTGTTATCAAATTTATAATCCTGCTTGTGTATAATTTACAAATTTTTACTGGAAAGATTTGACTACTGAAATAAGTTGTCAGGAAACGAAGAAACCAGCAAATCATGTGCTCGATTGTCGCTACATGCAGAATCGTCCTATCCTGTTGCTATGTACATGCAGGTTTGTCGTATCCTATTGCGACATGCAGGATCACCGTATCCTGTTGCGACAAGCAGAATCGTCGTATCCTGTTGCTATGTACATGCAGGTTTGTCGTGTCCTATTGCGATATGCAGGATCACCGTATCCTGTTGCGACATGCAGAATCGTCCTATCCTGCTGCTATGTACATGCAGGTTTGTCGTATCTTATTGCGACATGCAGGATCACCGTATCCTGTTGCGACAAGCAGAATCGTCGTATCCTGTTGCTATATACATACAGGTTTGTCGTATCCTGTTGCTACAACATGCAGGATCGTCGTATCCTGCTGCTACGCGCAGGATCGTTGTATCCTGTTGCAACAAGCAGGATCGTCGTATCTTCTTGCTACATGCAAGATCGTCGTATCCTGTTGCTACATGCAGGTTTGTCGTATCTTCTTGCTACACGCAGGATCGTCAAATCCTGTTATTACATGAAGGTTCGTCGTATCCTGTTGCTAAATGTAGGATCGTCGTATCCTGTCGCTTCATGCAGATTTGTCGTATCCTGTTGCCACATGCAGGATCGTCGTATCCTGTTCCCCATGACGTCGCTTCCCTGTCACCGTCAGTTTCATTAAAGAAAACAATTTGAAATTAAGGTATCCAGCATTCTCATCGTATAAAGATAACCATATGCATTTATGTGACTCAAGAAAGGTGGTGGTGGCTCAAAAACGACCATTATTACATCGGCTGACTTATCATTTCACAAGCAGGAACAAGTATCTCTGTGATGTCAAAGTGTATGCAAAGACCAATAGCTGCACTATATTATATAGCTACTATTTTTTATTATGGCTTGTGGTTTCTTCAAAGAACGGAATATTTGTCTCCGTTATTGCAGTTGATTATCTTTCAGGAGCAAGTGCTGCATGATTAATCAAGGATAATCGTGCGACTCACAACCTCAGCAAACGGACCTTTGGAATCGCCTCTCATTCCCATCCTCTTTTAGTCACTATCATTGTTATCCTGCGTGTACCTACTTATCATTCCATTATCCAGGACCGGAATTGATACCATGCCTCTCTTCAGGGCTTAGATCATCACAGCAGCCCTTCACCCCCCAGTGTCAATAGGTCTTCTCCAACGGCGTCGATGATGTCACGAAAAAACATCAATGCACGCGCGGGAGATGACGGTCACTGTGTTGTTGTAAAGGCCACATCAATGCACGCGCGGGAGATGACGGTTACTGTGTAGTTGTAAAGGCCACATCAATGCACGCTCGGGAAATGACGGTCACTGTGTTGTTGTAAAGGCCACATCAATGCACGCGCGGGAGATGACGGTCACTGTGTTGTTGTGAAGGCCACATCAATGCACGCGCGGGATATAACGGTCACTGTGTTGTGTGACGGTCACTGTGATGATGGTCACTGTGTTATGTGACGGTCACTGTGTTATGTGACGGTCACTGTGATGACGGTCACTGCGATGACGGTCACTGCGATGACAGTCACTGTGATGACGATCACTGTGTTGTGTGACGGTCACTGAGATGACGGTCACTGTGTTGTGTGGCGGTCACTGTGATGACGGTCACTGTGTTGTTGTAAAGGCCACATCAATGCACGCGTGGGAGATGACGTTCACTGGGTTGTTGTAGAGACCACATCATTGCACGCTCGGGAGATGACGATCACTGAGTTGTTGTAACGGCCACATCAATGCGCGCGCGGGAGATGACGGTCACTGTGTTGTTGCAATGGCCACATCAATGCACGCGCGGGAGATAACGGTCACTGTGTTGTGTGACGGTCACTGTGATGACGATCACTGTGTTGTGTGACGGTCACTGTGATGACGGTCACTGTGTTGTGTGACGGTCACTGTGATGACGGTCGGTCAATGTGATGACGGTCGTTGTGATGACAGTCACTGTGATGACGGTCATTATGTTGTTTGACGGTCAATGTGATGACGGTCACTGTGTTCTGTGGTGGTCACAGTGATGACGGTCACTGTGTTGTTGTAAAGGCCAATAAGTTAATGCACATAATCGTGAACTCACAATACAGTGGATTCTCAACTCCGAGAACGCACGAGTATACCCGATGATGTATCTCAATGATTAGCTCCGATCGACTCTATGAACACACATAAATGAGAAGTGATGCAGCTGTGTCCGTGCGATCTGGGTTGTTTCCAGTTTCAGGGAGGGTTTTTGTGACCAGGAATCGTGAACGCCATTTTTAAGTTGAGAAATCGTTCCTGATCGGAATTCTAGTAGTGACAGCACTCAATGCTGGGATCAGTGATTGTGTTGACAATCAGTTCCCTATAGGTGCCTTCAGCTCCCTATATGTGCATTCAGTTCCCTATAGGTGCATTCAGTTCCCAATGGGTGAATTCAGCTCCCAATAGGTGCATTGAGTTCCCTATAGGTGCATTCAGTTCCATATAGGTGTATTCAGTTCCCTATATGTGCATTCAGTTCCCTTTAGGTGCACTCAGTTCACATAGATGCATTCAGTTCCCAATAGGTGCATTCACTTCCCAATAGGTGCATTCAATTCCCTATACGTGAATTCAGTTGCCTATAGGTGCATTCAGTTCCCTATAGGTGCATTCAGTTCCCAATAGGTACATTCAGTTCCCAATAGGTGCATTCAGTTCCCTAAAGGTGCATTCATTTCCCAGTAGGTGCATTCAGTTCCCTATAGGTGCATACAGTTCCCTATAGGTGCATTCAGTTATAGGAGCATTCAGTTCCCTATAGGTGCATTCAGTTCCCAGAAGGTGCATTCAGTTCACAACAGGTGCATTCAGTTCCCCATAAGTGCATTCAGTTCCCTATAGGTGCATTCAGTTCAATATAGGTTCCTTCAGTTCCCTATAGGTGCAATCAGTTCCCTATAGGTGCATTCAGTTCCCTTTAGGTGCATTAAGTTCACATTAGTGCATGCAGTTCCCAATAGGTGCATTCAGTTCCCAATAGGTGCATTCAGTTCCCAATAGGTGCATTCAGTTCCCTATAGGGGCATTCAGTTCCCAGTAGGTGCATTCAGTTCCCAATAGGTTCATTCAATTCCCTATGAGTGCATTCAATTCCCTATAGGTGCATTTAGTTCCCTAAAGGTGCATTCACTTCCCTATAGGTGCATTCAGTTCCCTTTAGGTGCATTCAGTTCTCTATAGGTAATTTCCCTAAAGGTGCATCAAGTTCACTAAAGGTTCATTCCCTATAGGTGCATTTAACTCCCTATAGAAGCATTCAATTACCTATAGGTGAATTCAGTTCCCAATAGGCGCAATCAGTTCCTTATAGGTGCATCCACTTTCCTATAGGTGCATTAAGTTCGCTATAGGTGCATTCAGTTCCCTTTAGGTGCATTTAATTCCCTATAGGTGCATTCAGTTCCCTATAGGTACATTCAATCCCCTACAGGTGCATTCCCTGCATGTGCATTCAGTTCCCTAAACGTGCATTCCATATAGGTTTATTCAGTTTCCTATAGGCGCATTCAGTTCCCTGAAGGTGCAGTCAGTTCCCTAGAGGTGCATTCAGTTCCCTATAGGTGCATTCAGTTTCCAATAGGTGCATTCAGCTCCCAAAAGGTGCATTCAGTTCCTTATAGGGGCATTAAGTTGCCAATAGGTACATTCAGTTCCCAATAGGTGCATTCTGTTTCCTATAGGTACATTAAGTTCCCTAAAGATGAATTCAGTTCCCTATAGGTGCATTCAGTTTCCAATAGGTGCATTCAGCTCCCAAAAGGTGCATTTAGTTCTTTATAGGTGCATTCAGTTCCTATAGGTGCATTCAGTTCCTATTGGTGCATTCAGTTCCCTATATGTGCATTCAGTTTCATGTAGGTGCATTCAGTTCCCAATAGATGCATTCAGTTCCCAATAGGTGCATTCAGTTCCCTATAGGGACATTCAGTTCCCAGTAGGTGCATTCAGTTCCCAATAGGTTCATTCAGTTCCCTATGAGTGCATTCAATTCCCTATAGGTGCATTTAGTTCCCTATAGGTGCATTCACTTCCCTATAGGTGCATTCAGTTCCCTTTAGGTGCATTCAGTTCCCTATAGGTAATTTCCCTAAAGGTGCATCAAGTTCACTAAAGGTTCATTCCCTATAGGTGCATTCAACTCCCTATAGAAGCATTCAATTACCTATAGGTGAATTCAGTTCCCAAAATGCGCAATCAGTTCCTTATAGGTGCATCCACTTTCCTATAGGTGCATTCAGTTCGCTATAGGTGCATTCAGTTCCCTTTAGGTGCATTTAATTCCCTATAGGTGCATTCAGTTCCCTATAGGTACATTCAATCCCCTACAGGTGCATTCCCTGCATGTGCATTCAGTTCCCTAAACGTACATTCCATATAGGTTTATTCAGTTTCCTATAGGCGCATTCAGTTCCCTAAAGGTGCAGTCAGTTCCCTAGAGGTGCATTCAGTTCCCTATAGGTGCATTCACTTCCCTATAGGTGCATTCAGTTCCCTTTAGGTGCATTCAGTTCCCTATAGGTAATTTCCCTAAAGGTGCATCAAGTTCACTAAAGGTTCATTCCCTATAGGTGCATTCAACTCCCTATAGAAGCATTCAATTACCTATAGGTGAATTCAGTTCCCAAAATGCGCAA
>SDVV010010282.1:0-16317 GCA_016164225.1 Gammarus roeselii
TGTGTATATATATATATACTTGTTAACATTTATATATATATGTATATACATATATATATTTATATTACTACGTTCACGCTAGATTATGTACCATAGTTGTTTGTTCGTCAACTTGCGTTGAAATTGAGCATGTAAAGCGTAGGAGTCTCTTCTCATACACTTATGTTGAAGTTATTGAGAAGTGAATATTAATGTTCCTTGCTGCAGGTAATTGTCATGTTTATGATAATTTCATATCTCGTGAATATTAATGTTCCTTTCTGCAGGTAATTGTCATGTTTAAGTTAGTTTCATATCTCGCAAACCTGTTCCGTTTCATCTCTCGCTATCCCGTCTCCATATGATCGTCGCGTCTAAGCGACGAGGATAGCAAAACGAATGAGCGTTTTGCCCCCGCGATGTCATGACCCACATGCCCGATAGGAACGCCAGTATGACAGCATTTATTTTCAACCTCATTTCGGTTATAGAGTTTAATTATTTCAGGCAAGTCGTTGGTAGAGGGGCAACCTCTAGCTCTGCTTTTCCTCGTTTCCCGTGTTCACGGGGTTACCAGGCTTGACCCGCTCCACCTTGCACGCAGTGTTAGGTGTGCATACTGCTGTTTTGATACTCATGAGCAGTGCTGCATTTTGTGTAATCTTGAGCGTATCGCGTAAAGGTTCGGGGACCCAAATGCAAACGACAGGTAGGCCAATTCAATATATATATTTTACCTGCGGGTTAGAAATACGTACCCTACAATTACGTACATTTGCTCCGCGGTTTAGAAACACGTACCACTAAGTTATGTTTGGTAGGGGAGGCAAGGTTTCAGCAATATGCTCGTAACGTGGTCAGCAAATATGTCAAGCTGCACGCAACATAACGCAACACGTCGGCGCGACCGTTACTGTTGTCATACACTATGTATTCCTACCTGTGGTTCGCATAAATTGTTGGTCTGGCAGCAACTACCTGTGGTACACCCCTACAGTTTGCAGCTGTCCTAGAACCTCTCTCGCGTATCGTGTCACCGAACAAGATTAAGAACATATTTGGTTGCGCGATTGGAGAGAAGGCCTGTTTGGTATTTGATTATATTTTGATTGTGTGTGATCAGTGCCACATATTTAAATAAATAGTAATGTTGAATGCGTTCCTTTAAAAATGTACCTTTTTTTTGGTCAGGTGGATCACTTCAGCTATGGTGTGCAGAGCAAAGTGTTCATGCAGAAGTATTTGACCAACACAGATCACTGGAACAGAACGAGTGGACCTATTTTTTTCTACACCGGCAATGAAGGGACCATTGAGCTCTTTGCCCAGAATACGGTGAGGAGCCCGCGTTCGGAAATAGACGTCGCTTTCCCCCCCCCCCTCCCCCCCATGTTGGCTTGAGTTATAATAACTGATGTGATAAACAATATTGGATGTGACCTACAACAGTTTTAATCGAGCTGGCTAAAGTGTTTTTAATATTGATGAGTTCTATTATGACGATGCACACGCATGATAAGTTTCCTTTGATAAATTGTAGAACTGGGTTATTATTGACAACTTTTCACGCATCACTAACGTTATTGTTGAGACTTTTTCTCTTCTGCCTTCCTCCTTCTCAGGGCTTCATGTTCGAGAACGCCCCTCAGTTCGGTGCGATGGTCGTGTTTGCAGAGCATCGCTTCTACGGCTCATCCATCCCTTTCGGAGCTAAAGGATACTCGGTTGGTAGAGCATTCTCGGGGAGTAATCTTGGAGGCGCCGCCTAGTGTGCTTGTGACGCTACAGAGGCCTGAACAATCCTGTTGTGACGTCACATAAGCCAACCAATCCTATTGTGGCGTCACAGATGCCTGAACAATATTGCTGTTTCGTCACAAAGGTCAACCAATTCGGTTTAGACGTCACAAAGACCAAACAGTCCTGTTGTGGCGTCACAAAGACCAACCAACTCTACAACACACCCTCCGGGTCATGAGTGCGGTTCGAGGCTAGTGTCGGTAGCAGGGCCCGACAGTGTGACTGGTTTACCCCTGCCGGGCTCCTTCTGCCCACGACCATCCCGTCTCTCAACGATATGCCTAGGGCGGGGTTGCACATCAGGGCAGCGTCAAAACGTATCCGTTCACAATTATTCTCCACTGACGCCTATCCAGCGCACGTTCTCTCGCTACCTCCACACTCAGGTATCTCCTTCCTATCGCCTGCTTCACACCATCTATCCACCCAACTTCGGTCTCCCTCTAGGCATACTTCCACACGCCTCTGCCTTCCACACCCTTTTCACCAATCTCCCCTCATCCATCCTCAACACGTGCCCGAACCATCTCAGAACACGCGAATCAACTCTGTCCTCTAACTTCTTCACCATCCACGTTCTGCTTCGAACCACGTCGTTAGTGAACCTGTCTCTCAGCGACACTCTAGCCATGCTTCTCAAACATTTCATCTCGAAACATTCAACCTTCTTCTCTCCTCTACTCTCTCTCATCTCCCAAGTCTTAGCTCCGTACAGCACAGTTGGAACAACGACACCCTCATACAGTCCTCTCTTTGCTTTCATCCCCAACGTCCTGCAGCTCATAACGCTTTTCAGTGCACCCAACACTTTATACCCCTTCTTCACTCGCGACTTCACCTCAGTTTCCACTAGTTCAGTCTTCTTCACATGGGAGGCCAGAGACTTAAAACACTGAATTTCTTCCAACAACTCTCCATTTAGGAGGACACTAATACTGCTCGCATCGGCAGTCCTCGAGCATCTCATTACTTTACTTTTACCCACGTTTACTCGAAACTTCCTCCTCGCGCACACTCTACCAAACTCAGATACCAGCCTACATAGCTTCTCCTCTGAATCCGCCACCAGAGCCGTATCATCCGCAAACAGCAACTGACTCAACTGCCAACTCCACCCATTCGCTTCCAACAGCTCCAAACAACGACACAGCACACTCGCGTTCACCTCCCTGACCACTCCATCCATAAAGAGATGGCACAGCCAAGGAGACATCACGCGGCCTTGTCTCAGGCCAACTTTCACTGTGAACCAATCACCCACCGCGCTTCCCACTCTGACACATGCTCGACTGCCAACAGAGAAACTGTGCACCGCTTTCAACAGCTTTCCACCCACTCCATACAAACGCAACACTCTCCACAGAGCTTCCCTGTCAATCCTGTCGTATGCCTTTTCTAGATCCACGAAGGCCCAGAACACATCTTTTCCCTTTGCATGGTACTTCTCATAGACTTGTCTCACTGCAAAAATATGATCGGCACACCCTCTACCACTCCTACAGCCACATTGTTCCTCTCCAATTGCGCAATCCGTACATTCTCGAATCCTTTTGATCAGCACTCTGCCATACAGTTTACCGACCACACACAACAAACTGATACCTCCTGAGTTGCATTCATTTTTATCTCCTCTGCCCGTATACAGCAGGACAATGCAGGCACTGCGCCATTCAATCGGTACCACACCCGCCACAAAACAAATATTCAGTAGCCTCACCAACCATTCGACAATCGTTATTCCACCTTTTTTCAGGCACTCAGTCGCAACGCCATCCAAACCAGGGGCTTTCCCTGCTTTTATCAAATCGACCGCCTCCTGCACCTCTTTCCTAGTAATTTCCGCAGCAAGTCTCTCCCCAAAAACTGGCATCCGCGCGCCACCACCCACAGCAGCAATGTCAGCCTCTCTGTCGTTCTCGACATTCAACAATTCATCAAAATATTCGGCCCACCTTTTCTGTACACCACCACTTTTCGTCAACAACTGGTCGTTCTCATCTTCCACCACCTCCTCCTTTCCGGTCTCTCCCTTTCTCACCCCCTTAACCTTTTTCCAGAACATCTTTTTGTTCTTCTCTGCACCCGCCCACTCGTCGCACACCTGACACATTTCGCGAACATCACAACAAGGCATCTCTGAACGTCTCCCAGACTTCCGCCACATCTTGCAGGTCCTGCCCTCTCATGTTGTCAAATTCCTCCCTCAACTCCCGCGGGAACTCCTCCGCTCTGCTTTTCTCATTTAGCTCACTCACTTTCACAACCTCTCTTCCTCCTCCCACTCATTTGTTCCCCTTCCACCTAAGCTCCACTCTCAATCTTCCCTCCACCAGCAGATGGTCAGACACTCCTCCACCCTCTCCTCTCAACACCCGCACATCCAACAGCCTCCGCACCACTCTATTCGAAATCAGCACAAAATCCATCAGCGCTCTCTCCACCACTTTAGCATGGGCCATCTTTACCCATGAGTACTTGTGGATGTCTCGCTTCTTGAACAGGCTGTTTCTGACAACCAGCTCCTGCTCCATGCATAAACCTATTAGATTTCCTCCACTGTCATTCCTACTAAGAACGCCATACCTCCCTATCACATTATCCACTACTGCATCTCCCACTCTCGCATTAAGGTCGACCAGTACAAACACATTGAATTTACTTCCAAAAATCTCAATACACTCGCTCAGGTCAGTCCAAAATTGCTTCCTTTCCTCCTCACTCCTCTCAATACCAGGTCCGTACGCACTCACAAATAACAATTTTTCTACGCCAAACTTAATTTTCATCCACATGAATCTTAAGGACACCTCTTTCCACTCAGTAACGCTACTAGCCAGTCAATCGCTCAATAGCAACACCACACCTTCTCGTGTCCAACCTTTATCCACGCCGGACTTCCTTGCACTTACCACTCCAAACTCACATTCCCCCTTACCCTTCAACTTAGTCTCACACAGCGCCAACGCATCTAACTTCCTCCTCACAAGCATATCACCAATCTCTCGCCTCTTTGCTTCATTCGTACTACAACCACGCACATTCTCGGTAGAAGGATTAAATAATACGTTTTTTTAAATTATGACACGATTCGACCATACCATTTCTCGAAACTTCTAAATGATGCGAGACGTCTTTTTACTCTAGGGCTATACGACTATTTCTTTTGTTGTATATATTACTATCTGCCTAGCTTGTTTCTTATAAGTTCGCAAAGAAAGTCGGTTGCGTATGGGAAGACGTGGTTAGATTCACGAAGTAAGTGTTCGTGTATGTGATCAGTTGTGTCACGCTTGCTAATACTGGTGTTCAATGCAGCAGTGTTCTAAGGAAAGAAGTTGAGGATTGAACTACATGTATCTTTGTTCAAGCTAGAATTAAGCGACCTACTTTTTTTTGTATTTCCTTGTGTGTGTGCATCTGCTATGACGAGTAAACAAAACCGTACCTCACCTAAATCGTGTGATGTATGGAAGGTCTCTAGGTAACCGTTCCGTATCTAATTCAGTGAGAGCGTTGCTTCATAGGGCAGTAAAATATTAGAAGAAATGTTTCTGATCGAATTTAGTTGACCTTGAATAAGTGGAGTGTTGATTGAGCGTCGCCATAGCAGCCATACTGACTGGTGCAAGCATGCATACGCACAGCAGCGTCTGCCGACAACACGGAAGAGCCCTGTTCGGTGAGCCAGGCGCCGTCACTCGAACACACTCTACAGTAGTTCAGGCTGCACAAGGTCAGACAAGTGCAGCTCATATTGTATTCTAGTTGATGATGTTACCGCAAGCCCAATCATATAAGAAATAAAACTCTTTTGTTTGGTGCTCGTTTGAGGGTATCACCGATACGATAACGGCTAAGTTGATTGATGTTCAAGATGCCATGTAATAAACAAGGTCCGAAGAGAAGATACACCCTAATTATTTGAGTGGCTACTGAATAATGATACTTTGATTATCTTATGCAGCCCTAGTGGGGAGACATTGTTTTACACGGTGCCATATATATATATATATATATATATATATTGGGGGTCTGGAGAGTGTAACGAGATGTAGGACGTTGGGGATAGAAACAAAGAGAGTCCCAACTGCGGGGGCGGAGGGTGAGAGAAGAAGGTTAAATGTTTACGGGGCATGGCTGGAGTGCCGCTGAGGGACAGGATCAATAATGACGTTGTTCGGATCGAACATGGATGTTGAAAAAGTAGGAGGACCTATCAGATTCGCGTGTTCTGAGATGGTTCGGGCACATGGTGAAGATGGATGGTGGGAGATAGATGAAAAGGGTGATGAAGGCGAAGGTGAGTGGACGTAGGCCTTGATGTAGACCGAAGTTTGGGCGGATGGATGGCGTGGAGGTAGCAAGAGAGGGTGCAATGGATAGGCGTGAGTGAAGAATGGTTATGAAAGGATAATCTGTTTATGCTGCCCTGATGTGCTTTCTCGCAATTGGCCTCTTGTTGAGGAACTGGTTGGTCGTGTGGGGGGGGGGCAGGTCACCATATCGCAGAAGGAATAAACCAGTCACACTAGTGGGCCCTACTCTTGACACTGACCTTGGACCACACTCATGACCCAGAGTGTGCTGCGGGGTCTTACATTGCCTCGCAACTCGTTGCAACTCGCCGTGTGACGTCACAACTTCCATGCGTATCTCATTCCGTTTGATTCGAGTGTATTTCAACATGACAGCTGTGTCATAGTTGAGCTTCGTCCAGGGTGTGCGACTCTCAATGGCTGCCATAAACTGTTGTGCTTCACGCACCGTCGCTGTCTGTCTTTACGAGGAAGATTACAATCTATGTAGTCAACATTACCCCGCCGCAACGAACCTAACACAAACTTCAGACGGTATTTTAGCGAATGCACTTCCTCAGATAAATTCTAGTCCGGCCGTTTGTGTAATTGGAGTAAGTATCAGGCGCTCGTGAAACTTTATATATAATTAAACTGACTTACAATGCCGCAATACTAGATTGGTCATTCTAGAGCAGAAAGAGTGCGAAAAACGTATGGGAGTTGACAATTATGACCTTGCTACACAATGCGCATCCTGTAACCTTACAATTTTTTTTGTCTACGTATAATACGATGCATTATTAAAAAAATGTTTCAATATTTTGATTGCTATTTATTTTCTCCCAACAGCATAAGCAGTACTATCAGTATCAGTCATCCATGCAGGCTCTGGCTGACTTTGCCGAGCTCATCACGTTCATCAGAGGTCACTATGAGGGGGCCCAAAAGAGCCCAGTGATAGTGTTTGGAGGCTCGTACGGCGGGATGTTATCGGCATGGATGAGGATGAAGTACCCAAACATCGTGCAAGGGTGAGTACCGGTACGAAGCGTGCTCGGTCACGAGATGGTAAATACCACGACGCTACTCTGATGGTAACTTTGTCTACCTGCCATTAGACCTAAATGAACTTCAAATAGTGTGGTTCGAGGATATACCCGATACGGAGAGTTTTGTGCAATTTATACAGATATAAACGTAGGTCGAATCCCCAGAAGACCGCACGTTGACGCACCTGATACTTCTGTCATGCTCTTACACACGTGCTGAAAGTATGTCTTTAGAGCTAGAGAGCCCGGTCACGACCCCACCACACACACTTCCCCAGCTGTTCCCTAATTGCCGGCCCTTTTCTTAACCACTACCATCCTTTTTTTCAATAAGACGTTTGGATGAGAAAGTGCATGAGGGCCGCGTCTAAACTCATGCATTCGCAATAATTTTATACTCACTTTAATCCATTGCACACTTCATATACTCACTTTAATCCATAATCCATTGAAGCCTGATTCACGCCTCCCATCCACCAAAACTTCGGTCGTTCTCTAGATCACCGCCCAGTCAGCTAAGCTTTCATTACCCGTCTTCAATCTTCACGATGTGTCGGCCTCTAAATCACCGCCCAGTCAGCTAAGCTTTCATTACCCGTCTTCAATCTTCACGATGTGTCGGCCTCTAAATCACCGCCCAGTCAGCTAAGCTTTCATTACCCGTCTTCAATCTTCACGATGTGTCGGCCTCTAAATCAACGCCCAGCCAGCGAAGCTTTCATCACCCATCATCAATCCTCACGATGTGTCCGCCTCTAGATCAACGCCCAGCCACCGAACCTTTCATCACCCATCATCAATCCTCACGATGTGTCCGCCTTCAACGCCCAGTCAGCGAAGCTTTCATCACCCATCATCAATCCTTACGATGTGTCCGCCTCTAGATCAACGCCCAGTCAGCGAAGCTTTCATCACCCATTTCACTCATCATCAATCGTCACCATGTGTCCGCCTCTAGATCAACGCCCAGTCAGCGAAGCTTTCATCACCCTTTTCACCCATCATCAATCCTCACTATGTGTCCGCCTCTAGATCAATGCCCAGTCAGCGAAGCTTTCATCACCCTTTTCACCCATCATCAATCCTCACCATGTGTCCGCCTCTAGATCAATGCCCAGTCAGCGAAGCTTTCATCACCTATTTCACCCATCATCAATCTTCACGATGCGTCCGCCTCTAGATCAATGCCCAGTCAGCGAAGCTTTCATCACCCTTTTCATCCATCATCAATCCTCACCATGTGTCCGCCTCTAGATCAACGCTCAGTCAGCGAAGCTTTCATCACCCATCATCAATCCTCAGGATGTGTCCGCCTCTAGATCAACGCCCAGTCAGCGAAGCTTTCATCACCCATCATCAATCCTCACGATGTGTCCAAACACACTCAAAACACGTAAATCTGCTCTTTCGTCCATCTTCATCCCCGCTCTAATTCGAACAATTTGTGGAGTTGAAGTTAAATTATAAAAAATTTAATGACCGAATCTGATCTGAGGCTCAACTGAACAAGCCTTGCTCTCTCCAACGATAATATAAATATTTCAAAAATGTTGTGCATTCAGCCGTAACAGACGTGGTGATTTTAGGCACCTAATCCTACGGCCATGATCCGAATTTCCATTTTATGTTGAAATACGGTTTGAGATACGTCATGAACCGTTCTTCTCTCTTGCTAAGATGAAAAAATGAAATGTTGCCAGGGGTTTGCTATTATAGACTAATGTAAATTTTTCCACTTGTTGAATGTGCCAGAGAAGTAACTTTAGCTCAAAGGAGCTATGAAGAACATTATCGCGATTTTCGGTTCCACACCGTGCAGACAATTTTGAGTTTATTTTATAGAAGTAAACTTGGAATAAGCCAGTCTATTCTCAACACAAAATGTTAGCTGTTGCAAACGAGATGCGTCTCACGCTCATTCCATTCTGACTACCGGCAGGAGAACTCTTCTATACTTAACGATCAAATTTTTTAAAAAGGTAAATTCATTTGTAATATTTGGTTTGTTACGCGATTTGTTATATTATACATCCCTTCATGTCGGGTCATTCATGCACTACGGACTAGTGCCATTCATGTCACGCCAATTGAGACCAGGTAAAGATTATTTTTACTACGTTCTGGTGTTGCGATTGCTATTCACTACCAGCCACCTTCTCATCTACGAGGTGCTTGTTTACAGAGCCATCGCAGCATCCGCTCCTGTGGCGCAATTTACTGATTTGACGCCGTGCGACAAGTTTGGACAGGTGGTCACCAACACCTTCGCCAACCAGAGCACAGAGTGTGCGGAGATCATCAGAAAAAGCTGGGCAGCCATCAACTCAGTGACTAGCACAGGTAAGGCCTTGCTGGTCTAGGTTCGAGCTATTACGAAAGTCTTTATTATCTGCGTTTTAGGTCGGACGTGGACGCTAGTTGAGTCACCGAGTGAAAGGAGGTATCCTAGATTAATTTGGGTGAAAGTCAAGTTAGGTGTGCACAGGAGTGAGCACAGTGAGTAATTTGGGATTAGCCTGATGAACTTGCGTGAGTGTATCGAGGTTTTGGAGGTCAATACAACGTGGTTGTACTTGTTAACCTAAAGGCAAGAGTTAGAGATGTATTTATTTATTATTTGCTTCCATGTTCCACCGGAGTCTTAACGCGAAGTTAATGCAGACTCCCCCGTAGGGCGGTAGTTAGAGATGTAGTTGTGTTGATGAGAACAAAACTCTGTTTTGGAAAGAGGGTGAGGAAGGGGGAGACCTGGCAGGAGGAGGAGGTGATGAAAGATTTAAATGGCCGGTTGTTGTTGGAAAGTGGTGATGTATGGAAGAGGTAAGCTGAATATTTTGATGAGTTGTTGAATGTTGAGGGTGTCAAAGAGGCGGACATCGTTGCTGTGGCTTGTAGTGCACAGATGCCTGTAATGGGAGCGAGACTTGTCGGGATCATTACTAAGGAAGATGTGCAGAAGGTGGTAGAGGTAATGAAAACAGGGAAAGACCCTGGTTTGGACGGCGTCGCGATTGAGTGCCTGAAAAGGAGTGGAGTAACGATAGTCGCATAGATAGTGAGGCTACTGAATCTGTGTTTTGTGTCGGGCGTAGCGCCGATTGAGAGGTGCAGTGCTTGCTTTGTTCCGCTTTATAGGGCAAAAGGGATAAAATTTGATTTAATTTGCAATTAAACTACGCGCAGTAGCGAAAGAAAATTCGTTTATGTTTAGTCTAAAACCGAAAAAAACAAATTGAACTTTTCCTACGTGAAATTAGGTTTGTATGAAAATTTCTTACAATATGATATCTGGACAACCCTTCTTCATATATAATATCAATTAAATTTCCAATGAGTTCAAATGTCGAGCGGAAAATGATCATTGAAGATTTCTCTTAATCTTTAATCCTAAACGATTTTTCTACGCTACTGTACCTAATCTAATTTGCAATGTCTTCCAAATAACTAGCCTTGAAAATTTTGAGAAAGAAATGAATGGTGTAACTTGAGAAGTAGCTATCAGTTTGCAAGTCATCCGGGAGCGTGCTAATCATGATGATTAGACTAGCCAGTAAAGATGGTGCGGTTGGCGAAGAACTGTGTGGCTTCAGGAGTGCTGGAGGGTTTGCCGATCAGACAAGTCTGTGAGAAGTACCTTGCGAGAGGAAATAATGTTTTCTGGGCCTTCATGGATCTGATGAAGGCCTACGATATGATCGCGTGAGAGGCACTGAAGAGGGTACTGCGTTTTCATGAAGTGGGCGGAAATTTGTTGAAAGCGGTTCAGAGTTTGTGTGCTGGCAGCAGAGCATGAGTCAGAGTAGGGTGCGAGGTAAATATTTGGTTCACAGTGAAAGTGGTACTGGGACAAATAATGCGTTATATCTCTCTGGCTGTTCAACCTCTCCATGGATGGAGTGGTCAGGTAGGTAAACGCTAGTGTATTGCGTCCAGGTTTAAAGATGTTGAGAACAACTGAGCGGAATTGTAAGTTGAGTCAGTTACTGTTTGTGGATGATACAGCACTTGTGGCCGATTCTGAAGAAATGTTTTGTAGGCAAGTGTCAGAGTTTGGTAGAGTGTGTAGATGTGGAATTTGTAAGTAAATGTTGGAAAGAGAAGAGTAATGAGATGTTAGAGTAATGTCGATGCGAGGAAAATTTATGTCCTCATAAATAAATGGATTGGAGGAAATTCAGTGTTTAAAGTACCTGGGCTCTCGTTTGGAGAAGATTGAACTAGTGGAGACCGAGGTGAAATCGCGAGTGAAGAACGGGTGTATAGTTTTGGGTGCACTGATGAGTGTATTCAGCTGTAGGACGTTGGGTATGGAAGTAGATAGAGGGTTGTATGAGGGGGTAGTTGTCTCAACTGTGCTTTACGGAGCTGAGACTTTTGAGACGAAAGCAGAAGAGATAAGAAAGTTGAATGTTTTCTTGACGAAATCTTTGAAGGGAATGACCGGAGTGACGCTGAGATACAAGATCAATAACGACGTTGTTCTAGTTAGTATGGGGATGGGGCTGAAGTTAGAGGACAGAGTAAATTTACGTGTTCTGAGATGGTTGAACCACATGGTGGGGATAGATGAGGGGAGATTGATGAAAAGGGTGACGAAAGCGGAGGTGAGTGGACGTAGGCCTAGAGGTAAACATAGGTTTGGGTGGATGGATAGCGTGATGCAGCGTTGGGAATGAGAGATATGAGTGTGGAGGGAGCGAAAGAGCGTGCAATGGATGGACGGACGTAAGTGGCCAATGATAGTGTACAAATGAGATATCACGCTGCCCTGACCTGCTTGCTCGCCCTCAGCGTCTCATTGAGAAACGGAAGGTCGTGTGTAGAGAAGAGCCCGGTTACAACGACTCAGCATGGGTAAACCAGTTCAAGCTGTCGGGCCCTGCTGCTGACACTGATCTCTGACGTCACTCCTTACCCCAAGTGTGTGTTGCATGGTTCTGGCCGGACCTCTACCACCAATGCGCTGACTTTATTTGCACGAAAGTGTTAGGTGCGCTTTTTCGTCGGCCACCCCTCCCCCCTTCTGGGGAATTCGGCCTAGGGTCTGTATAATGCTGTTCAAGCACTCATTATGATGCCCAGCCAGCAAGGCGGATGAAGGGAAGAGATCTTTAGGGAACTCTGTTCCCATTTGAAACTCGAATAGCTTGATCCATTCGAGGACATTCAAATGCAGTTTAATTAACTCTTGAAGGCGTAGCACTAAAAGGCCAAGTTGTGTGAGGTGCGCCTTGCTGTCGGCCACCACCCTTTTTTGGAGGATTCGGCCTAGTATCTGTATCTGTTAATTAACTCTTGGGTATCCACGGCTTGAGAAAACAGGGTGTGGTATTCATGTCTTTTCATAACATTATTGCATCATAACATTATTAGTTGATGAGCCGAAGTTTCTGTCTTACAGTCGAAGCGTTTCAATTTTTAACAATATTTAGCGCTTCAGATTCAGTTGAACGTCTCCAAAATGCAATACTGGTAATATTTGTGACCGGTATTTTAGCGCGGTAGAGTCAATGGTCTTCTATCGCTGAAAACTGACTTGTCCTTGATGATTTCTAAATGCTACGTTTAAGATCAGTGTGAAGCTTTAAATAGATTTGATTAAGGGGTCCATCTCACCGGAGCTCTAGCTCGAGTCTTTGTTAATTCTTTGTTATGCTGTGCTATGAAAAGAGATATTTTATAATTGAATGCACTGGAACAAGCTGTTGGCGTGTTGCGTACCTGATCTCCGATGTTACTGACTCGGCTCTTTGCGTTGCTCCCCAGGCAAAGGCCGTGATTGGCTTAGCTCCGAGTGGAAGCTGTGCAAACCCTTGAACAACACTGAAGACATTAAAGCCCTAAAGGACTACCTCAGTAATGTCTGGACTAACCTGGCTATGGCTGATTACCCTTACATGGCCAACTTCCTCGCACCTCTGCCTGCCTACCCTGTACTTGTAAGTGAATTATTTATCTGTATTGTCATCAGGCAGACCAGAAAGAAGACTATTCAATAGTATTTTGGTGACCGTTTCTTGTAACTCAACCAAAGGGTCACTAAAAATGTACTGACATGCCACTCTTTAACTCGGCCTGATGAGGACCTTAGTTAATGTCAAATGTAGCATTTTAATGTTGGCTAAATTCGTTGATGCGTTTTATTACTCTACTAGAGCATGAAAGCAAGTTCAAAATCTTATCTTGTGCGTTGCTGAATACGAGAGCGTCTGTGTACAAGAGCGGTTGAATACGAGTGTCTGGATACGAGAGCGTCTGAATACGAGAGCGTCTTTATAGATTATAAAGAAAACAAAATCGCTTGAAATTAGGACCAGTTTAAACTAAGTGAGTGGTGTTCAACGAAAGCCGTAGGGATGCTTTAAATCATTTGTTAGAGTACTTTTCACGACGTAACAGAGAAAGTTGTTTCTGAAGTCTAACTAGGCTACCAATACCCTAGCTTAATTTTGTAAGCATTTTATTTCTGTCATGAAGTGCTGAATGCTATTGATTTAGTTATTTTATTCTAGTTTCGTCGTTGCATTGTCTACAAGTCACTCACACGAAACGAAATATTTAACCGTGATTATTAGATATTGGTTTAATTCACTTGTAAAAATTGAACATGGTAAATATTTCATCTTTCTGAAAATCAATAAACACATATCTCTATAACTACTCCAAAAAAACTTGTTCAAGTTATCAACTTCGTCATTAACCTGATTCTTCTGTTTCCTTAAGGCGACCTGCTCCCCCATGCAGCTCCTCAAAGACACTCCCGAGAACATTCTGAAGGAGTTGTTCAAAGGCTTGACCGTGTACTTCAACTACACTACCACCGCCAAATGTCTGGACTATACGTCTTCCGATCCTTCCAGCCTTAGCGATGACGGCTGGTCTCTGCAGGTACAAAATTTTCAGCAATATATTTTACAAAGGCCAGTCTCTGGAATAGGATAGAATGTAATTCTCATAGTGAGTTCATAATAATTATTAACTAAACTGAATGTGAGAAGTAGAGCCGAGAAGTTCCAGCAGGCGTTGAGGGAAGAATATGACAACGTGAGAGGACAGGACCTGAGAGATGTGGAGGAAGAATGGGAAACGTTAAGGGATGCGTTGCTGAGATGTGCAAAGAAGGTGTGTGGTGGCGCCGTGTGGGCGGGTGCAGAAGTAAAGGTTGCGAGTGGTGGAACGAGGAGGTCAATCTGGCGGTGGCACAGAAAAAAAAGAGCATTTGAGGAGTGGTTGCAGGTGAAGTCGGAGGTGGCTTATGAAAGCTACAAAGAGAGGAGAAACGAGATGAAGTGGGTGGTGAGGAGGGCCAAAAGAGACGCTGATGTCAAGTGGGGCAGACCGTTGTGCCAGAATTTTGAGGAGAACAAAAAGATGTTCTGGAAGGAGGTGAAGAGGGTGAGAAAGGGAGAGACCGGAAAGGAGGAAGTGGTGAAAGATGAAAACGGCCAGTTGTTGGAAAGTGGTGATGTACGGAAGAGGTGGGCCGAGTATTTTGATAAGTTGATGAATGTCGAGAATGACAGCGAGGCTGACATTGTTGCTGTGGGTGGTGGTGCTCGGATGCCAGTTTTGGGAGAAAGACATATGGTGGATATTACCAGGAAATAGGTGCAGGAGGCGGTGGAGGTGATGAAAGCATGGAAAGCCCCTGGTTTCTAAAGGCATATGGCGGATATTACCAGGGAATAGGTGCAAGAGGCGGTGGAGGTGATGAAAGCGTGGAAAGCCCCTGGTTTGGATGACGTTGCGACCGAGTGCCTGAAGAAAGGTGGAATAACTATTGTCGAATGGTTGGTGAGGTTACTTAACTTGTGTTTTGTGACAGGCGTGTAACCGATTGAGTGGCGCAGTGCCTGCATTGTTCCGCTATATACGGGCAAAAGAGATAAAAATGAATCCTGCAACTCGAGAGATATCAGTCTGTTATGTGTGGTTGGTAAGTTGTACGGGAGCGTGCTGATCAAAAGGATTAGGGACTGTACGGACTGCGTAATTGGAGAGTAACAGTGTGGCTTTAGGAGTGGTAGAGGATGTGCTGATCAGATTTTTGCTATGAGACAGGTCTGTGAGAAGTACCTTGCCAAAGGAAAGGATGTGTTCTGGGCCTTCATGGATCTGAAAAACGCATACGACAGGATTGACAGGGAAGCGCTGTAGAGGGTGTTGCGTTTGTATAGAGTGTTTCGACATCTGTTGAAAGCGGTGCAGATTTTCTATGTTGGCATACGAGCATGTGTCAGAGTGGGAAGCGAGGTGAGTGATTGGTGAGTGGGACTGAGACAAGGCCGCGTGATGTCTCCATGGCTGTTCAACCTCTATATGGATGGAATGGTCAGGGAGTTGAACACGAGTGTGCTGGGTCGTGGCTTGGAACTGTTGGGAGCGAATGGGCGGAGTTAGCAGTTGAGTCAGTTGCTATTTGCTGGTGATACGGCCCTGGTTGCGGATTCAGAGGAGAAGTTATGTAGGCTAGTGTCTGAGTTTGGTAGAGTGTGTGAGAGGAGGAAGCTTCGAAAGAACGTGGGTAAGAGTAGAGTAATAGGATACTCGAGGACTGTCGATGCGAGCAAAATTAATGTCACCCTAAATGGCGAGCTCTTGAAGGAAGTTCAGTGTTTTGAGTATCTGGGCTCCCATGTGGAGATAACTAAACTAGTGGAAACTGAAGTGAGGGCGCGAGTGAAGGAGGGGTGTAAAGTGTTGGATGCATTAAAGAGTGTAATGAGCTGTAGGACGCAGGACAACACCCTCATAATGTCTGTATGAGGGTGTTGTTGTCCCAACTGTGCCCTACGGAGCTGAGACTTGGGGGTGAGAGCAGAGGAGAGAAGAAGGTTGAATGTTTTCGAGATGAAATGTTTGAGGAGTATGACTGGAGTAACGCTGAGAGACCGGATCAACAACGACGTGGTTTGAATCAGAACAGGGATGGTGAAGGAGTTAAAGGACAGAGTGGATTCGCGTGTTCTGAGATGGTTCGCGCACATCGAGAGGATGGATGAAGGGAGATTGGTGAAAAGGGTGATGAATGCGGAGGCGAGTGGTCGCAGGCCTAGAGGTAGACCGAAATTCGGGTGGATGGAAAGTGTGAAGCAGGCATTAGGAAGGAGAAATGAATGTGGAGGTGGCGAGAGAGCGTGCTATGAACAGGCGCGAGTGGACAATATTTGTGAATGGTTGATTTATTTGTG
>SDVV010010283.1:0-16317 GCA_016164225.1 Gammarus roeselii
TATATGACATTCTGTTACGATTAAGCCGTGGTTATTTTCGTTAAAGAAGATTTTTTATTTAAGCCTGTTTTGAACTGAGTTGGAAAATTATTTCATCAGATTTGTATGTACTATAGCATGTTCGTATAGATGTACGAACATCATTTACTATAGGTTTCAGTTATGTAAATCAGTTACATATCCTGGCAACTTATTCCCGTTAGTTGTTTAGCAGGCTCCATGCTAGTTTTTCTCGTACAACATGGTTTTTAAATGTATGTTTTGGGTATGATAGAGAATTGATAGAGTTATTTTATTATAACTTGACCGTTTTAGTATATTTCATTCAGTTTTGTATGTTCTATGTAGAGTTTCCATCTTCGATGCATCGTATTGGATTTTTTATACAACTATAGGAATATTATGATATATTACGTTTAAATCTGCAATGTAGGACATTATTTCAGGTGTAATTTAGCTAGATGGTGTTTCACTTTATTGTTTATGTATATTTTTTACGTCATGTTACAAAGATTGAAGTAGATATTATAGCTATAAAAGATTAGATTTGTTACAAGCTTGGTCTTGTTGTTAGTTTATTGTGTATTTAGTGTGGGAGCCTACATCAATGTTTAGAAGGAGTTAGAGGACTCCCATAGGCAAAAGCTTTTTGCGTATTTGTCTATTTGTATAAGTAGACCAATTTACTATGATGGATACCCTCGTATTTTTATTGTTTATTAGTGCGGAGGAGAGAATTACGTAGTTGTTTTATTATTGTTGTATGTTTTTTTTGCACGGAAACCATAGGAATACATGTTCAAGAGGTGTAAATCCGTACTACATCTTTTTGGAATTTTCGTCATTAATCCCTAGTTTTAGAAGACGATTTACTGAATGGATGGGTCCTGGTGTAGAGGCAGTTTACTCTTTTTGGTATTCATGCGGATTTCATCCAATTCGACGTGAATTTGTAAGTTCTTGTGCATGTTGGTCTTTAGTTCCATGGGTTTGTTTGAGACTTTATGCGACAAGCTGCTGATCGTTGTAGTGATTTATTTAGATCGTCAGTGAACAGAAGCCCAAATTTTATGGTCACGCTCTTGGTGACTCAAGTCAGGCCCATTCTTGACAGCTGTACCTGTGTATGGATTCTTGGTTATATCCAGGATGTGACTTCACTTTTCAGAGACAATGAACTAAACAGATGCATGGTATTTCTGGGGTATTGTACCATGACTGGCTGTTACCTTTAAAATTTGTTACATATCAGGGGTAGCTTGCTGAAATGTGACCTAATAAAGCATTGTAGAGTTCGTTGTTATGACATGAAGGGACATGATGGTTGGTTTTGGA
Source organism: Gammarus roeselii (assembly GCA_016164225.1). Classification (NCBI taxonomy): domain Eukaryota; kingdom Metazoa; phylum Arthropoda; class Malacostraca; order Amphipoda; family Gammaridae; genus Gammarus; species Gammarus roeselii. The sequence continues at coordinate 1,336 of SDVV010010283.1, forward strand.
ATTTGTTATAGATTGAACGGGTATCGTAATAAAATGACTTTATTCTCATGAAATCAGTGTTTGTTGTACTGTTAGATATTTTCGGTGTGACTTATATGTTAGTAGACGATTTCAGTCCTGTTTTACTTCACATAAGAAGTTAAAGTGCAGCAATATTTCTATTAATTACAAGATCGGTAATGCATATCGGCATCACGTATTGATCGACCATACATCTTTCCATATTGGTGTAGAATTTATTTTCTGGGGTATGGTGAGATACACCGTATATCATAGTTAATCAATGTTGGTTAGAGTAGAGTTGAGAAATTTACATATCTATTTGTTTGCGCTACACGTTTTAAACAGTTATCATAGGGCGTTAACCCCCTATCAGGAGGGTGTCTAAGTTAGGCTGACACAGAGGGGGGAGGCACCCAATCTCCTCGCCACAAGACCGCCGTGTCTTTTCCGAGGCTCGAACTCGCGATATGCAGCACTAGAGGCTGGCACTGCTGTCGGATACGCTAACCACTCGGCCACAGCAGCCCCAATTCTCTAAACAATTTTTTTTCATAGATATGCATGGTATTTATTCAGGGATTTATTCGTTATACATATCAAATCAAACCGTATGGTTATATTTTACGCAGCTTTTCATTGTGCCGGTACCGGCACCGTGTAAATATACACACACATTTATATGTATATAGAAAGTCGGTGCCGGCACCGGTGCCGGCACCATGAAGGCATATACAGGATCGATGCCGGCACTGTGCCGGCACTTGTGCCGACACCATGTAGACTTATATTCACTTTTGTACGCATATACAGGTTCGTTCGCCATCATCAACATTTTACCTGTGATCTGTGATTTTCCATTTGAACAAAGTCCCTTGCTTTTGTTTCAAGATATTCAATATGGATCAGTTTCACGTCATGTTAGGTTAAAAGATATTATCATCCTAGCCTGATCTAACCAATATTTCTAGATTTTTATTCAAGTTTCGTTCGTACGTATGATATTCAGTGATTGACTTGTGATTTATACATATATGAACCTCTACACTTGGACTGTATATTTATCATATCATTAGCTGTTGGAATAAAATCCTACAGTTTTGATCTAGCGTATATCGCTCCTTTTACCTATATGAATTACGTTGTTCGAATGATCAGTAATTCATATTATATTCGAATTTAGCATAAATCTACCTCACTCATGGTTATGTATGCTATTGTTGTATATGATTCTCTCCACTTCGAATATTTATTTACCGTAACATTAACAGTTTTAATACACTCTTCTAATTTTGATCTGAAAAATATCGTTTTTCCAGACGTTTAGATTCCAGAACATTATCAATATATCTATTTATGTTTGGATATCTCCGTTTTATCTTTGGATGAGACTCGGCAGGTAGCTTCCAATAGAACTAATTCACTTCATTTGTTGTAAGGTTATTTAATGTGGATCAGTTTCACGTGATGTTAAATTCAAAGATCTAGTCAATTTGACCTTACCAACCAACCATGAGTGATGCACTTTTTCATACAAGTTTTATCATGGTTTTACGTGTGACATCGTTCGAGACTTTTTTTCGTGCATACGTATGATATTCTGTCATTGATTTATGATTTATATATAGGAAATATTTCCACTTGGCTCTACATTTTGATCTATCATTTGCAGTTTTAATACACTCTTCCAATTTTGATTGAGCAAAGACCCCCTTTTAAACTTGGATTGTTTGAATATTTTAGTTAATTCATATTATTTTTGAATTTGACACAAATTTTACATCACTTTCACTTGTTGCTCGCATTCAACCCGAACTAACATAACCTAGCTTAAGCATTCTTTCGTAAGTTATTTCGTCATCGATTTTTACTTTATACATATGAATCTCTCTACCTGGTTCCTTATATCATTTACCCCTAGTTCTTTTTTACTTCGTGGCCACTCTCTACCATATTATTTGGAAAAGACAGACCAACCATTTTAAACGTAGAATATTTGAATGTTATAAGTAATTCATATTCGTCACCAGTTTCACACAAACGAACACAGGGTCTCACACTATTTTTTTTGTTCACATCTCCTGGCACTACACCCTCTAACGTCTTACACATATTATTTTTATGTTAAAATTTATTAGTTTTATAATCTGGACCGTAATTTTGTTTGGATGATGCCATAAACTACTCGTCAATATATCTTTATTCAACATTATTAGTTTTCTGCAAATTTGTACGCACACCCCCCACTCCTCCACTATTATTGAAAAAACGGCAAATCAAGCTATACTCTACTCTTCCTCAACAGAATCACAACGTCGACTATGTGTTTGTACATGTGTATGTTCAAGCGTATGTACGTGTACATGAGTTGAAAAAAATGTATAACGAAATTTTCAATTCAAAATTTCAATAATTTTTCAAATTTTCGAGGCCCGGACCTTACTTTAGTAGCCAAGTTATCCCTTCAATAGACCGACGTAGCTTTGTTATTCATCCAACATTTGAGATTTTATTGACATTTTGAATTTTTAATTTTATTATACATTTTTTAAACTCATGTACGCGTATATTCACATTGTCAACGTTGTGACACTATTGAGGAAGGATAGGGTATAGCTTGATTTGCCGTTTTTTCAATACTAGTGGACTGGGAGGTAAGTACTAAATTTGCAGAAAAAAATAAAGTTGATTCAAGATTTTTCGGCAAGTAATATATGGCATCATCTAAACAAAGTCATGGTCCAGATTATAAAACTAATGAAGTTGAATCTGAAAATAGTAGGTGTGAGACGTTAGAGGGGAGATGCTGAAAAAAAATTAGGAAAGCCCAATGTGAGACCATGTGTTCGTGTGTGTGAAACAGGTGATGAATATGAATTACTTATAACATTCAAGTAATCTACGTATAAAATGGTTGATCTTTGCCAAATAATATGGTAAAGAGTGGCCACGAAGTAAAAAAGAACTAGGGGTAAATGATATATGAAACCAGGCAGAGAGATTCATATGTATGAAGTAAAAATCGATGACAAAATAACTTACGAAAGAATGCTTACGCAAGATCAAATATCAATGAATGCAAAAAAAGTTACCATACACTGTCAAATACATTAATACCTAGGCGACCAAACCTTTTCTAACCAATAGGCATGTATATTTATTCAAGTTTGATGTTTATGTATGATATTGATATGTATGATACTCTCCATTTGGGCTGTATATTTGAAATTTCAGAAGCGGTTTAGTACATTTCTCCAAATTTGATCCAGCAAATATCCTTTAGCGGATGTTTAGATTCCAGATTTTTTTTCGATATCTCTGTTACATGTTTGAATGAAACTCAGCAGGTAGGATCCAAGAGAACTTCTGTACTTATTTTTTTGCAATTTTTAATGTGGGACAGTTTCACGCGATATTAGTTTCAATGATCTAGTCATCCTAACCAACTTACCCAATAATTATATATTTTCATTCAAGTGTGATGATTATGTACGATATTTAGTCATTACTTTGTGCGATGTACACATCAAATCCCCTCCACACGGCTCTATTTTACGTAGTTTTTTTATAATGTCTCACACCAGGTATACATGTATACTTTTACATGCATATACAGGGTCGTTAGCCTCACTGTGTCGGCACATGTGTCGACACAATGCGTATATACAGGGTCGTCAGCCTCACTGTTCCGGCACATGTGTCGACCCCATGCACGCATTTACACACATTTCGTTCAAAAAGGGTTACCATACACTGCCACATGCATCAAAACCTAGGCAACCTAACCTAACCGAACCAACCTAACTATGAATTATGTGTCATCGTTCGAGATTTTTTCCGTGAGATTTTTCATTGATTTATGATATATTCATATCAAATCTCTCAATATGGCTCTTCATTTTGATCTAATATTTGCAGTTTTGATATACATTTCCAATTTCGATCCACCAAATTTCATCCATTTTCATATGCAAATTACATCGTTTTCTTTTAATTGTTATACCCTTTCTCATATGATTCTTGATTTTACATGTTAATCACACCCATCAAACCCTAACCTAACCTATGTACGGTATTCAGTCATTGATATATACATATGAACCACTCCAGACGATTCTAAATATTACTTTAACATACATATTATTTATTTCGTTGTCACTCACGGGGCAGAGAGGCCCCATTTTCAAACTTGGATGGATCGAATGCTACAAGTAATTCAAATTTGTATCCAGTTTCATACAAACGGAGACATGGTCTCACACTATGTTTTTCTTATTATACTTTAATATCTCCACTTGGCTCTACAACCTTTGACGACTTACATCTCTGATTAGCCTTTTATTTCCTAGAATTTTCATATTCATGACGATGACTTCGTTTCAAGATCTGATCGGACTCTGATTTACATCCTTCCATTCTGTAAAACATCTAGATCATTTATCTCGAGATGGGTTTATAGCATTGTTTCACACCTTGAAGCATATTCTTCTACTGATTTCGACAACTCGACGTTACCTCCGCCAGGCAGGAAATTTGCAATTCTTTGCTCAACCTTTGAGTTTAGGATAAAATAATAATTTCTTTGAGGCTTTACATACTTGTATTAGTATTTATTGGCATTGTTTACAGACCTTACTAGCATCATCAATGACATGTATCTCGTTTTTTGATTTGAAACAGCATGGTTTATACATCCAATCATACCCATTATCACTATATTTCAGTTTCCTCTCAATATCTTTCATACGCTATCATATCTTTGATGGGAATACCGAAGGCTGTTCCGTTCCCCTGAGTCCACAAATGTATTTCTTCTTCTTCATGAACCTTAACTATCGATTATTCTCCAATTCAAACTCATTCTAAAATTCATCATTGAGAAATGTTGCATACGATCCCGATTTTCTTTTGTTCATATGTATAATTTGTTTTTCCACTACATCAGCTTTATTACAGGCATGATGATGATATTTCAACCTGGATCATTTCAATTTCAAGATTTGCTTTCTTAGTTCCCCTAATCTTTGTTACATACGACTGTAACGCGTCGACATCAGTTACCCAAAGCCGACTTCCCTTTTCCTGCATCCATATATGAATTATATCTCCCACTCTTCTGATTCTTATTTTATCCATTCTGAGATAACTGATATTTTCAACACTAGTCAATATTTGTTCGATCCGACTCATATCATCTTCGGAGATTTCTTCTTCCAACACTTGTAAATAAATTTTGAGATACGAATATTCATTTTTGATTATTCTATGACGAAACGTGTGCCTACGCCGAGATCTCAACGTAACACTGACTCTATTCTCGGTATGCAGCTAGCAATTAAAAGTTGATTACATGTCGTTTTTCGCAAAACATTCGGCCTAACATTGCTCGCCTAGGTCATCAACTGTGAATGTATGTATGTGTATAGAGCTGTGTACGTATGTACATGTGTATGTTCCAGCGTATGTACGTGTTACACGAGTTAAAAAAAAATGTATAACAAAAATTAAAAATTCGAAATTTAGATCAAATTTTAAATTTTCGAGGGATGACAGAGCCAAGTCGGTCTATTGAAGTGATAACTTGGGTAATTAAGTAAGGTGTTATCACTCGAAAATTTTAAATCAGAGTTTGATCAGATCTTGAAACGAAGTCATCGTCAAGAATATGAAAATTCTAGGAAATAAAAGGCAAATCAGAGATGTAAGTCGTCAAAGGTCGTACAGTCAAATAGAGATATTGAAGTATAATAAGAAAAACATAGTGTGAGACCATGTGTCCGTTTGTATGAAACTGGATACAAATTAGAATTACTTATAGCATTCAGTCCATCCAAGTTTGAAAATGGGGCCTCTCTGCTAACTAATTTGGGTCGGGAGTGACAACGAAATAAATAACATGTAGGTTAAAGTGATATTTAGAGTCGTCTGGAGGGGTTCGTCTGAATACCATACACAAGGTTAGGTTGGGTTATGATGGGTGTGAATAACATGTTAAAGTGATGTAGAATTGTGCCAAATCAACAATAATATGAAATACCTGTAACATTCATACCATTTTTGTTCGAAAACGGGTCCTCTCTGCCAACAAATATGGGTTGTGAGTGACAACAAAATAAATAAAATTTGTTAGAATGATATTTATAGTCGTTTGGAGGGCTTCATATGTTTGTAACAATGACTGAATACCGTACATAGGTTAGGTTAGGTTTTAAATCATGTGAAAAAAGATATATCAAGGAAAACAAAACGATGTAATTAGCATATGAAAATGGACGAAATTTGGTAGATCGAAATTGAAAGTGTATATCAAAACTGCAAATGATAGATCAAAATGTAGAGCCATGTTGAGGGATTTGATAAGTATATATCATAAATCAATGAAAAATCTCGAGGAAAAAATCTCGAACGATGACACATAATTCATAGATAGGTTGGTTAGGTTAGGTTAGGTTGCCTAGGTATTGATGCATCTGGCAGTGTATGGTAACCCTTTTTGCACAGAATGTGTGTAAATGCCTACATTGTGTCGACGCATGTGCCGACACAGTGAGGCTAACGACCCTGTATATACGCATTGTGTCGACACATGTGCCGACACACTGAGGCTAACGACCCTGTATATGCATGTAAAAGTATCTGTGTATACCTGGTGTGTGGCATTAAAATAAAAAGCTACGTAAAATAGAGTCGTGTGGAGGGGATTCATATTTACATCGCACAAAATAATGTCTACATATCATACATAATCATCCAACTTGAATGAAAATATATAATTATTGGTTAAGTTGGTTAGGATGACTAGATCTTTGAACCTAATATCGTGTGAAACTGTTCCACAATAAAAATTGTAACAAATTGAAGTGCATTAGTTCTCTTGGATCCTACCTGCTGAGTCTCATCCCAACATGTAACTGAGATATCGACAAAAAATCTGGAATCTAAACATCTGCAAAAGGATATATGCTGGATCAAATTTGGAGAAATGTATTAAACCCCTTTTGATATGATAAATTTACAGCTCAAGTGAAGAGTATCATACATATTAATATCATACATATGTATCAAACTTCAATAAAAAAACATGACTATTGGTTAGAAAAGGTTAGGTCGCCTAGGTATTAATGAATTTGGCAGTGTATGGTAACTCTTTTTGCATTCATTGATATTTGAACTATGTCGTCGTACATTTATGTATATTTCGCTAATTATGTACCTTAGACATGGTTTATATTCTAGATCTTGTTGACTGCGGACCTTACATAACAGATTTGTAGTGAATATGTTAGAGTGTATTTATTCAATATTCGTTATAATAGACAAAAATGGTATAAGCAACACATCCAACACTATAAGATAATCTTATTCTAACAGTAGAACCGTACATAAAACTTGCTAACGCTTCAACACCCGTAACCATCACAGACGTATGCGGGAAGCTTACATAAACGTTTTAAACTCTACAGTCTACTAACGAGCGATGACGTAACATTACTTGAAACTGTTTGATATATATTGCTAAAGCTACAAGGTCAAGTGGATAGATTCGATATGAATAAAGCTCAAATCAATGAAGAAATAAGTATGAAAACGGGGAAAAAAAACTTTGGTAAGATTAGGTTAGGATGAGTTGGGTTTACGGGCATTATCACAAACCATTATATTGTGTATGCTCATAATAAGACGGATATTCTGAATTGGAATGAAATCTGAAAACAAAGCCTGAATTAATCAATAACTTCTAAGTGTATAGACTGCAAACGTCTTACAACCATTTATAAAAGTAAGACATGCGGGTATAAGCATCTAGTAAAGACATGCGAGCGTATAACATAATTGAGATGTACATTAAATTATTGAAGAATTTTAACACTAACACTCTACACAAAAAAAACGATAGATCAGCTTTCCAAGACGATATGGAACCGGAGTCGAGAGGTAAAACGTATCAATATTTTGGGTCATTACTTCCAATTAAGCGTATTTTATAACCAGCATTTTATGAAAGTATGCGAATTTATGCCTGATTTAGATATATTCCTCTGATAACCAATCAAAACATATGACAACAACTATAAAATAGCTAAATAAGATTCTCTACTCTACCCTAACCGACAATGACTGACTATTTTATACGGTGTACCCTACCACACCCAGATGAAAAATACTACTCCAATATTCTACGCGATCTGGTTCATGACTAAGATCATATACTAACATATCAGTCATACCAAAAATATTTGACATTTAACTCTGAGTTAATGCGAATAATGCTTATTTTACTACCATACCTGTTCAAATCTATAACTAATTCCTTGACCTAACTCATGCTATGCCTCTAGCAGGACAAAATCCAAGCACCACTGTATCGTAACAACAAACTCCATAATGCTTTACTAGGTCACTTCTCAGCAATCTACCACTGATATATAACAAACTTTGAGGTAACACCCTGACACGATAAAATACCTTGGACGTTCCAATCATCTGTTTAGTCCATCATCTTTGAACAAGTCACTTACATAAAAAGGTTGGCTTCTGTTCACTGATGACTTAAATAAATCACTATAACGAATAGCAGCTTGTCGGATAAACTCTCTAACAAATCTATGGAACTTAAGACCGACGTCCACGAGAACTTTCAAAATGACGTTGAACTTGGACGAAGTCCAAATGACCGCCAAAGAGTGTAAACCAACTCTACACCAGGACCCCCACTATCCAGTAAATCGTCTTCTAAAACGCTTGCTAGGGTTCAATTAAGAAATTCCACACAGATGCAGTACGGACTTACACCTCATAAACATACATACATTCCAAGGATTATCGTGGGAAAAAAACTACAACAACAATAATAACTATAAAAAATAGCTAAATAAGATGCTCTTCTCTGCTATAATTCACATTAAAATTGTAATACACTAAGGGTATCAATCATAGTAAGTCGGTCGTCTCACATAAAAAGACATAAACAAAACGAGGTTTTGGCCCATGGGACTCTCTAACTCCTCCTAAATTTTGAAGAATGGTCCTACGATAAACATACAAAAACCTAACAGCAAGACCGAGTTTGTAACAAATGGAATCTTCCATATCTCTAATTAGCACGTCAAACATTGTAGCAGGATGTAAGAAGATATATAGAGCACTAAAAATATACAGTTTGTAACTTAATTATACCTGAAATAATGTTCTATATTGTAGATACACACGTAATATATCCTAATATTCATAAAATTAGATAAAAATACGCAATACATTGCATCGAAGATGGAAATTCAACAGAGAACATACAAAACTGAACGAAAATTTACTAAAACACTCGAGTCATACCAAAGCAAGAAGATTAATTCTCTACCATACCCAAAACATACATTAAAAACCGTGATGAACGAGAAAAAACTAACATGTAATCAAACAAACAACTAATGTGAATAAGATACCAAGACATGCAAACAACAAAACTGAATCCTATAGTAAATGATGTGGAATACTTCTACGCAAATACGGTAAAGTACATACAAAAATCTGATAAAATTAGCCTCAACTCAGTCCAGAACAGGGTTAAATTAACATCTCATGAACTAAAGTAACTACGGCTTAATCCTAACAGAATGCCATATATACATATAAAATACTACAATGATGCAACAACCTACCAATTATGCATGCAATAGTCTGCTATATGGAAGATGCATACCCAAATTCCCTAAAAATCCTATAAAAATCAACATGAGTCAACCGATCGTTACTAAGAATACATAACACAATATATCATCTTACAATAAACCAATATCGTTCAGGTACTCTCGCTATTGGAACACCGCGTCAATGGAGCGTCAATGGAACACCGATATATCTGGTTAAAACCTGGATAATGCATTATCGGTTAGATAGATTCTCTGTGCAGATGTTGCATCAAGCCATAATACAAACATCAACTCGCCAGCTACCCGACTAATAATCCATACTATTCCTATACATATTATATACATATGAAATAAATAGATGGAAAAAACACAAAACATTGCCTAAAATTCAATATCAGGTTGGTACCATACAGGGTCGATCGCACACTAAGGCTGTAAATTGAGTTATAAGACATACCTACCACACTAATCCTATTAACAGTATATATAGTGATAAATGAACAGGACAGACAAAATATCCCAGCCCCAACCGCTACGAATCCACCAATCAACTATCAAATGAGTCAATTATACCCCAACTTGATAAGAATACAATCATAGATGTAGAGAAAAATTTATAGAAACAATAAACCATCCATAGATATATAAACCATCCATAAATAAACCATCCATAAATATATAACTCAAACATATCAATTATGCCACGGAAATTACTGTTAAGACAAAGAACAGCTAAGAGCAATCTCACCTAATTTGCCAGAGCGCATCCAAAATTTTGCTATGGGATCACTACACCCCCACCCCCCTCCAGAAAAATTGCTATAACACTATTCATACCAGAATCGAATAAATATATATAACGAGCAACAGTTAGTGACTAATTATACCCCCCTACAACCATCTAAAGAAGAAAAACATATATAAATATAATAAATATAAAATACAATAAAAATAAAAATGTCCATACTATAAAAACAGACAATCTAGGCCGCAAGCCTTCGCGTCACCCGCCTTCGCGTCGACCGCCTTCGCGTCACCTGCCTGACTCCGGCCGTCCGTGAAAATATGAGGTGCAAACTCCTTAGACTAAAAAGTACCCCTATTTAATCCTGTCTTATTCCTTCACATCCGCGTTTTGCACCGTTATACACTACTCGCAGTGCAGCATTGTTCCGCTGCATTAGGGCAAATGAATTAAATAATGCCGCAACTATAGAGCTATCAGTTGGTTATGTGATGTCGGTTAGTCGTCCTGGAGAGTGCCGATCATAAGAATTAGAGACTATACGGATGGTGTAATTAGCGAGGAACAGTGTTGCTTCAAGAGTGGTAGAAGGTGTGCCGATCAGATTTTTGCTGTGCGACAAGTCTGTGAAAAGTACCTTGCGAAGGGAGAGGATGTGTTCTGCACTTGTCTAAAGAGAAGTGTTGTGAAGGGTGTTTCGCATCTATGGAGTGGGGGAAAATCAGTAGAAAACGCTCCAGAGTTTCTACATTTTGTTGGCAGCAGATCATGTGTCAGAATAGGGAGCAAGGTGAGTGCTTGCTCCAAAGTGAATCTGTGACTGAGACAAAGCGCCTTTATGACTTCCTGCCTATTTGATCTATACATGGATGGAGTGGTCAGGGAAGTAAAAACAAATGTGATGGGTAGTAAATTAGAGCTGTTGGAAGCGAATGGTCGTAGTTGGCAGTTGAGACAGTTACTTTTGAGGATGATACGTCACGGGCGGCGTATTCGAAGTAGAAAGTGTGTAGGTTAGTGCCTGATTTTGGTAGAGTGGGTGATAGGAGGAAGCTTCGAGTAAAGTAATGAGATTTCGAGGAGTGTTGACGCGAACAGAATTAGTGTGCTCCTAAACGGAGAGCTGGTGGAGAAAGTTCAGTGTTTTAAGCACCCGGGCTCGTATGTGAAGAAGACAGACCTAGTGACGACGGAGGTGAAGTCGCAAGCGAAGGCAGGGTGTAAATGTTAGGTGCACCGAAGAGTGCAATGAAGAGCGTGGGGTGTCGTCGGGGATGCACGCAAAGAGAGGGTTGTATGAGGTGGTAGTTGTCCCAGCTGTGCTCTGCGAGCTGAGACTTGTGGGGTGAGAGCAGAACAGAGAAGAAGGTTGAATGTTTTTGAGATTAAATGTCTAAGAAGCATAGCTGGAGTGACGTTGAGGGATAGCATCAATAGTGATGTTGTTTGAAGTAGAACGGGTATGGTGAAGAAGTTAATGGTCAGAGTGGCTTCGCGGCGTGTTCTGAGATGGTTCAGGCAAATGGTGAGCATGGACCATGGGAGATTGGTGAAAAGGGTGATAAAGGCGGAGGGGCGTGAACGTAGGCCTAGAGGTAGACCGAAGTTTGGGTGGGTGGAAAGCGTAAAGTAGCTGTTAGGAAGGAGAGATATAAGTGCGGAGGTAGCGAGAGAGCGCGCAATGGTTAAACGTGAATTTAGAATGGATGCAAATGGATGATTTTTCCGACGTAGTCCTGATGTGCTTCCATTCCCTTGACATCTCGTTTAGAAACGAGGCCGTGGAGGAAAATCTCCATGACGCAACAGGGGTAGACTAGTCAAACTATCGGGCCCTGCTGCTAACACTGACCTCGGACTGCAATCATGACCCAGAGGGTGCCGTGGGGTCTTCCGGGCAGACCATTTAGCGCAAAATGGCTATGTACGGGAGAAGTGTGAGATGCTCCTTCCCGTCGATAACCTCATTCATGGAGGATTTGTCATAGTGTCTGAATCCGTATCCGTATCTGTCCTCCGTAAATGGCTTTTGCTAGCTTGTCGTATAATAATGTCTTCACGTAATATATTATCATGATACTTTTTAAAAAACATCCTTTGTTTCCATTTCAATCACTCTAAAAGTTTGAAGAGGCAATTTTTGTTCCATGAAGCTATGTCGCTCTGAAAAATGTGGACCGGCATTGTTAAAGAAATGGTCGAACATTGTTCTGGGCAGGTATTAATGATATGGGGAGGTAATAATGATTAGGACACTATGTAAAGTAGCGTCAAAATCGCGAGCCCTGCGTTTTAGCTAAAATTATTTCAGCAACCACACAATGGCGGTACTTCAATGCCGCTCACTGTCATATATCCAAATCTCTCACGCTCACTTTGTTGATACGGCTCACTGTCACAACCGCACACTGTCATTTCTTCCCAAATCTTTCCCACACTTTGCCTGTTTCCTCTAAAATCTTACGTTAACAATTTTGGTACCGATCTCTGTCACTCCTCCCAAATCATTCGTCCACATTGCCTATTTCGTGAGTTGAGAGCATTTTTGCAGGTTTTTGGGTGTCTTTGAAGGTTTTGGATAGGATTATGATAATTTTAGAGTTTGGCTTTATAATGCACTTGTAAGTAGTTTTGAGGCAATTTGGCGAAGATTGTGCGCGTTTCGGTTTAGTCGATCGATAATTAAGGTCTTATTCCGTTTTGATTAGGTTGGGTCAGGAAATATGAAATGGTTTGGGCTACCTCATTTTATAGATTGGGCTAGGTAGTGCCAAATAAAGTTGGACTAGACTTAGGTAAGAAACATGCTATGCAAGTTGCTAAGGCTGGTTAATTAGGCGAGGACAGTTGGACGTCGAAAAATGAAGTGATAGGAAAACTGTTGGGAATGACTGTGGTTGAAATGGAAATTAGCCTTAACGACAGTGACTGCTCAGACCCGGGACTCATAATACAATTCGATGAAATATTTCTTACGTAATTAAATTTGTGGAACAACAGCGCACTAATATGAAAAGTAGCAGAGGAGAACGTCAGTTCAGATCTTAACAAAACAATACTTTACTTTCATGTAGTCGGGTAATTTGTTAACTGGTGCTGCAGGTGGTTGGAGTCTATGCATCAATGTAACCCAAGTTGAATGTTAAGTTTCAATTGCAATAATATGCCCATAATAGTTATTTACAAAGTTAGTATTTTTATTCTTACTATCATTAGTTATACATTCGAATGGTTTTACATATCTTCATTTTATTTTATGACTTACAGTTATTCTATGTATTTATATCTATTTATTCCAACAAAAAATCTCAGTGTAACCAGATTATGCCCATTACAAAATATGGGTTACAACGTAATTCCTTTATAAATTACATAAGTGTTCCACTTGTTTCTCTAATTTTTGAACGGTGCAGATTTTCCAAATAACGGATTCATTTTTTTGAAAGACGTCCGTTTAAATGATGAGTACGATCATGAAATGTTATAAGTACTATACAACATCCGAAACGCGATCTATTTCTATATATTTTACTATATTGAGATTTACTTAATGTATCACACGTCAATTTAACATCATGCCCTTAGAAGTGACGAGATAGTCTGACACAACAGTTGTGCCACCGATGAAGTTGTATCCCACACATGATTTGTTTATGGATGTGAAAATAAACCAAAAAACTTCACTTTGACGTTACTTACGTTTAATCACAATTGGTCAAAGATTTTTTCATGTTCAGTTATGCCCATGTGTGTTTGTTTGGTAAAATTAGCATTATGTTAAAAAATTATGTCTTCCACAAAAGTAACTATATGATTCGCGAAATGTACCATTTCCAAATTATTGCTCATTTCAAAGGCCCATAGTCAAATCAATCATGCGGGGAGACTGGTGTCTAATATTTTTAAGCTGTTGAAGATTGAATGTAACAAAACGTTAGATAATTTCAATGTTTGTTCTACTGATTGCAGGCTAAATAAAGCAATCACCCACTGATGTTTCTTAATGTCAATTGTTTCCCAATACCCTCTTCTGAGAATAAATCTTCAACCCTTTCCCCGGCACCGGCAAGTATTGTTCACGGTCACTCGCCGTCACCTCTGATAGCGCCTCGGCAAAGTCTCAATAACGGAGCATTCCAAAGTTTGGTGCCCGAGAAAGAATGTCACCGTCCGCACAAGGAATCCCAGTATACAAGTTTTGGGATAAGAAAAGTTATTCCTAAAAGATATGTATTGTACCAAAACTATTTTCTGCTTCTTTTTCTACATGAAGATGTAAGAGAAAAAACTTGTTGAGGTGTACCGACAAGGACCTGTTCATTTCAATGAGACCTATATGCTATTTGTCTTTGGACCCTTCATTCCTAGACACACATGCATGCTTCATTTCACTGCTAAGGTCCACGACATTTGAAGATCAGCGAATGATTAGCGTGTCATATCAATAATTTGATAGAGGATACGCACTTCTCTTGACATGATATTATTTTATCCGGAGTTACCTATGCCGAAAATTTGCATGCATACATTGTTAATCTCATACACCTTGTACATTTGTACATGCTTGCATTAAATGTCACTGACGGGAAA
>SDVV010010284.1:0-16316 GCA_016164225.1 Gammarus roeselii
ATACATCATCATAAGCATGATACCACCAAGACCCTGGCACCAAATATGCCATCGACGTTACCTGTTTAGACCAGGCCGACACTGGTTTTAAACGATGATGATATATGTTTTCACCTTGCTGCAGTACAGGCTGATCACCCATGCGCATCGTTCACGCTCCCGCCTCACTCACGTCTCTGCACCGGTCACGAAAGGTTCCCGCGCTCAATCATTCCCCTAATGTGCGATATTTAAAGTGGACTTGTATATATTTCTATTGTTGTATCTGTGTTATGATACGTGGTATTGTAGATGATTATAAGTGACGTAATATTTATTTTGTGTGTTTCCCCGCTAGTAGGGTCATATTTATTTTACGTTTTCATTTGTTATTCGCTAGTCATGGACCCTGTCAGTGTCACAGTGTTCTCACACTGTCTTATCTGTTGGTCGGTAAGACCCACTACCTCTCCCAACTGGTCCGAATGGCATTCATGTTACACCTGGTTGTTGCGTGTTTGGTTAGGTTATTCTGTGATGTATACAGTGATCGTATACCAGTGTTGCTTTGTTATTTTGGTGTTACGAAGCAGTGTGTTATTCACAAGGTGTCGTAGAAAGGCTTTATCTCGTCATCCTTCTCTTCAATTTCCAATAGTTTATTTTTATGAAATGCCTTAGGCATTTTATCCAGGAACATTTGAATAATTGCATTGACATCTAGAGTTATCGTTGTCTTATTTACCAATAACCTTTTTAGGAGATCAAGTACATCAATACGACGTTGGACATCGGGATGGCTAACAAACCCGTTCGATTCGAATTTTATCGGGGTTTTTGTTCGTAGGTAATGAAGCAAACCACTGGAGAGTGTCTTAGCAACGGGCGGCAATGACCCCGTATATAGTGCTGCAACATCATCATTATTTGACTCATTTTGTTTGGTTGGTTCCGGAGTGGGCTCTGTAGTTATGATAGAGCGATAGAGTCCGTTAATAAAATTGAACAATTTTAGTGCTATTTCAGGCGAAGCGTTCAAATCTAGCATATCGTCCCACGCGTACTCAATCTTTGACACTGATACGTACTGCTATGTTCTGCTATTTCTGGCCCTTTTGTGACAGATATGGGTGTAGCGCTACCGCCAATATGATTTGTTGTTAACTTATCCATCTTGGACTTTGGAACTAGATAGTAAACCGATTCATCCATGGATTATTTTTGTCAAGAAACTCAATGCAATGGGTAATAGTAAATTTAACAGAAGCCCTTCACGCACGGTTGATAATGTTTTCCTTTTGGCTCCGGAAGATTTACTCCCGGACGATTTACTGCCTAATTGTTTTATTATAGAGTTGAATTTATTTACCCGTGACTTGGTGAGCTTGTCACATCCCAATTTTCCGCTCTGGATATTTGTAAATATTTCGCAGATGATTTTAACTTCTTTATCACGTAATTGTTTGCTGAGTTGACTACGTTTGGATGATTTTAGTTGATTTGATTTATTGTAAAAATTCAATTTAAGTTTCAAAGGACGTTTATCACACATTACGACACAGCGTTTCTTTCGTTAATCAACGTAGGTTTGTTGTCTAGATAATCCGTATATGTCACGTAAATTTGATTTCTTCCTCATCTAATTCGGGTCTTCAATACCTTGAAGGCATAAATATTAGGTCTGTTACACTGAACTAGTTCCTGCCTGTAGGCAAAACCTTTGATGGGTTCATCAGTATCGAGTGATGTTATTTCATAGGTCGGAGGATAAAGTTTTTGATTAACACGTGAAATACGAAACACTTCATTCGTGAACTTTGGTTCGTGTCCTCGCCTGAATGTCATGAGACTGGGATCACTGCACTGTAAGCGTACGTACGCTCCCACCTTTAGTTGTGTACTGGGCACTTTAATTCTTTTACGTCGTATTTTATACATTTCGGACAACAGACCCTGAGTTAGTCTTGGATCGTTCAACAAATAAATGTCAAAGGGGACCCGTGCTATAAATGATGAATGTGGTGTCATATTGTAGGTGGTCATAAGTGCTTGCAAATCATCTACATAGCTTTCAGTCTTTTCAGCATGCAGTTTGATGTATCTATTTGTAAATTCTTTGCCTTGATCTGAACAGATCTGAGTTGTTGGTCATACTAGCTCGTTGAATATATTGTCAAATGCTGCAATCACATTTTTAACTGTAATAGCTTTCAAGGGTCGTACACACAGATATTTGCTGTATATATCAATGACGATCAATAAATATTTAATTCTGTCATTTTATCTGCATAATCTTTCATATAGGCAACATCCGCACAGAGAATCAATCCAGGACGCGCACTTGTGAACATGCGTCTACTAAATTTCAAGGGAGCTTGTTTAAATCGTGTGAAAGTTTCTGATTCTTGTAGAAATTTTTTAACATCGCGTCTTGTAGTAGACGGACAATTATTCGTATAGCTTCGATGTAGGGCATTCACGCTAGAGTATGACCCAACAGCCTCCGGATTGTAGTAAACACTCTCTATTCTAATTCACTACTAATCTCAAATCTGCTATACATTATATTTTATAGAGGCAACACTTCTTCAAATTCATATCCTGCAATTTGTGCTCTAATCAAGAGTTTCGAAGTACTTGGGTGTGTGAAATCAACCAAGATGTGGCCATATGGTTTTTGTTCCACTTGTATCTTGTTCAAAGAGATGAACGGTTCAATCTTGTCTTTTGCAGGAAAGTTTTTGCCGAAATAACGTAACTGAGTGATATCGCGCATGCTCAGGATAAGAAAGTATAAGGTATTCAAAGATATTGTGCGGTGGAATAGATTTGAGTGAAAGAATGACTGGCTTAAATATATTGCACTGTATTTGCGTGCCTATCCCGACAAAAAACAGGTGCAAAAATACGTAGAGACTCTGATTCTAACATGAAGTCATCGTACACGACGAGGAGTCTACAGTTTGATTTTATTTTGCTATGATCGAATGCGACTTGTCCTGTAAGAATTTTTAATTTTTCATGTTTGGCGAAGAGGTTGCCGTCCGCAAACCTAACAGTCTCCATTCTCCCAAACAGGAAATACCAAACAAACTATTTTTATATGAACATTTAATTTATATACTTTTTCCTCTGTTGCAGATGTATTCCATCAACAATATGCTTAAGTCAAGGACCCGTTCGGCAACACCAGGTAATTTTCAGCGTGGGCTATTCACATCTCTAAAGTTAGATCGATCATGCGAATATCTTTGAAATCAACCAATGTGGCTTCCGTATGTTTTTTCCAGCAATTAATTTACCCTATGATCATTTCTTTCTCAACAGATCATGGTATCAACTCGATCGAGGGTGGACCAGATGATTCCGGAACTTCAGGGATTATGAGGAATATTTAACAAAAAACGTCTACATATTTTTTGGACTCCGTAATCAATCTATTCCATGTTAGAGCATAATCAGTGTTACATATTTTTCTAAATACATAAATTTTCACGTGCCGACCGACACAGTACCCTATAACAAATCATCCATATCAGGGCTGTCCGCTGGCCAGCCTTCGCTCAAACTACCAGTTTCATCCGCTGCCTGTACCTCACTGGCCGCAGCCTCAAGCATGGCAACCTCGACAGCCGTTGCAGAGACCACCGATGCAGACACATGCATACCCATAACAGACTCGAGCTTATCATCCATCAGGAGACTTTTTCAAAGTCGGCCATGATGCATTGCAAAGGTTAGTGCATACAAAATTATTTTTATTGTTTTTTGTACTTAATTAATTATGACATCTTCCTTCAATAACATCTTCACCATAGGTTGAGAAGGAGAATGATCTTTCTAGTATATCCATCGTTAAGGGATTGTCTTCCGAGATTAGCTAAAGTGAGTGAATACGCTCCAGCATCGTAACCTCATGACTGAGGAAGCTAACTATAAAGTCAGGACTTGGTACAATTCTAAACTTGTACAGTTTTAATTTACTGTTTAAGAATACAAGCAAAATTTCTTAAGAGTTAAACTCCAGTTCCACACTCGACCAATCCTGTCTTATTAAAACAATTTTCCTTCATCTCTTCAAAATAATCACGATAACTTTAAATGTTGGTGGAGTCGTTGACACAAAATTTCCAGCTTCAATGGACGCAAACCTCTGGAGAGTCCGGTTATAGGTGACTGCAAGATTGATCATCAGTTCTATTTTTTTCGGTCTTGTTGATCAATCTTGAGGATGTTTACTCGACGATAAGCTGATGATGTATGTATCCACCGCCTCAGCGGTACCTCACCGCTGCACGCAGGCAAACACGTTACTTACAACACGTATTTTGTATTGATTTTGTTAACGTATACTAATGTATAAAAGGACAAATGCTGCAGCTCAGACATTATTTGTGCTCTTGATCTCGTCGACGACACACCTTCCTCGAAATGTAAGTAACATGTCGAAATATTTGGTTTTGTTGTAGAGATTTTTCTGTCTCATTGATAGTCTATTCTTGTATTGATTTATTATAGATATACCTATGTTTTTTTCATATAGGATGAATCAAATACTAATGCTGAAGGATGCCGGGAGTGCCCCATCCCGCTCTTGTCCGCCCCTCGCATGCCCTAGCGCAAGCCTCGCAACGTCCGCAAGCCCTAGCGCAAACCTCGCTATTTCCGCAAGCTCTAGCGCAAGCCCGTAACCCGGTGCTGCTGCTGCTACTGCTGCTACAACGCGAAGTTCAGCCTACTGCACCCTTGGCGCTGTCTCCTGTTGGACAGTTCGTCGCTACTGATGGTTCGGCTCTATTCGTCGCTCAGGCTACTGCTCCGGAACTGCCCGGAGTTCAGCCTACTGCTGCTTTGGCGATGTCTACTGTTGAACAGATCGTCGCTACTGATCCGTCATTGGCAGCGTCTCCTGTTGTTCATTTCGTCGCTACTGATGGATCGGGTCCTTTGCGTGAGGCTATATCCCACCAACTTACCTCTGAAGGTATTTCAAAACACCACTTCGTCACCACGATTTTTATTCCATACACTGAACATGTTAACATATCGTCCATGATAACATTGGGATGCAAGGAATTAGTGGAACACGATGAATCTAAATTAGAAACATTCCAGAGACTTCAATGCACCGTGAAGGTCAAAATGGGGAAAACAATCGAGGATGCATCTATAGATGTCAAGGACTGGGTGTTAAACACAAAAGCGATCCAGCTGACAAAAACCGTGGTTTATAGTGAGTTGATTGAGGATCTCGGGGTAGATTTACAAAATAAATTAGAAATACAGGAGCTAGAAGGTAATGGCTGGAGTATTAATACAGTAACCAGTGTTGAGCTCAAATTCTACAAGACAGGGGTTGAAGGAACAAAAATATTGGGGGATTATGTTCCTTGGCCCAAAAATTGTCCAGCCCGACACCATATTGTCAATATCAAGACAACAAACAATAATTGCATGCTCACTAGCATGATTGCCCACTTCCACTTAAAGCAGGAAACAAATCTCTCCAATTTCAAACAACAATCAGAGTTAACTTACCTCCCATACAAAAATGCTTACTTTAATTTTCCAAAGCTTGCCTTGGACGCACCTGTAGCTTTAGAAGATTTACCAAATATAGAAAGGGAATGTGAAGTTAACATAAGACTGTATCAGCTCACAAAAGAGAAGGAAGGTTATGGTCTGGTCAGTGTATGCAGAGGCAGTTTAGAGGCCAGTGAGGAGCGCACGATCCATCTACTGCAAATCTTAGATGCCACCCATGTCGCACTCATACCAAGTTTCACTATATTTATGCGTACGTTCAGAAGAATGAATTATAGAGAGTACTTTTTTGTCCCTTCTGCATGCAAGGGATGAACGAAATCAAAAAAGCCGGACACGTAAATTTGTGTTCGTATATTACAGGCTTGCAAAACATCAGTATGCCTGAAAGTGGAAATGTACCAATTCTCAGCCATGCACGCAACAAGGAAACCCCCTCTTGTTTGTTATTATGACTATGAATCTGTGCTAGAGCCAAGCTAAGAGGGAAAACATATAGTCAACGTACACAAGTTGTGCATGTACAGCTATACCATAGTGGAGAACTACGGGAAAATTGTAGGACACAAAGAAGTCGATTTGATTACAGTTCCCTTTGAGGGGATGGAGACACATCGTGTCAAGAAAATGTTGCTAGATTATAATGATTACATGTCAACCTTACCATTGTACTCTATCCCCGTCCTCACCAAACAAGATTTAAAAGAAATGCAAAAGCAAAACATGTGAGTGCAGCGGGGACGCTTTTGGAGAAAATGGTTGAAAACGAGTTCGCCACCATAATCATTACGTTGAGGGAGTCTTTGGCCCCAATAAAGAAATGATAACAGGGAACTACTTGGCCGCATTGTGCCTTAATTGGAACTTCAGAATCACAAAGAAGTGGCGCTATATGCCATGTATTGCTCACAATGCATCGGCAAACTACATGCGCTTCATTTTGCAAGGATTGGACGGCGCTAACTTCTCGAATATCCGTGTCTTACCGAAACAGTCGGATAAAATTTTCTGCATCTGTTTTCTTGAACGATGACACGAGCAAGTTCATCGACTCGTTCTCGTTCCTCAACTCAAGTCTCGACAGTCGTGCCAAAAGTCTTAAAGATAGTGGTCATGACTTGCCGCTCCTGAAATCCCATCTCACAAGTCTCGGTTACAGTGACAAGGTTCTAGACCTCGCTACTCGAAAAGGACATTTCTGCTACGAAGCCATAACATCGGATTTTGTGCTGGACCAAACAGACATCCCGTCGCAACAAGCCTTCTACAGTCAACTTCGAGGCAAAGGAATATTGGACTCTGATTATGCTGAAGTTATTGAAATGTGGCAGGCAGCCAACTGCAAGACTTTGTGTGACTACATGATCATATACCTGCTAATCAACACGCTGCTACTAGCCAAAGTCTTTTAAAAGTTTAGGGAGACCATGACACGCAACTACACCCTGGATCCTGTCCATTTTGTGAGCGATCTGGCTTTGCAATGCAAGCCGCTCTCTACAAAGGAAAGATGAAACTGGAGCTGGTCAAAGATATCAATCTGCTGCACTTGATTGTCAAAAATACACGAGGCGGATTCGCAACGTTAACGAAAGGTCTTACCAAGATAAACAATCCCCGATGCAAAGACTATGACCCTACATTACCCGTGTCTTCAGCAGCAATGTGGAACTTCAATAGTCTTTATGGTGGATGCTTGAGCAAGCCCCTCATCATTGGCAAAATCCTCGAGCTCACACTTGAAGAAATTCAAGCATTCGACTTGGTAAACGCCGTCTGTTTTGGCGAGTATACGTACATTCTCTGTACCGATGCCCAAGTCAGTGATGAAGTTGCACGAAGAACAGACGAGCTGCCACTACTACTACATCACAAAGGAGTCCCCTTGGACGAGTTTTCACCCTTCACAAAAAAACTCTTGGCAGGCTCGGAACATCTCGAAAACCAAAAACATGCAGATCGTAAGCTGGTTGCTAGTCACCTATCTCAAACTGACTACCTAGTGGCATCGAAACTTCTTCAAGTACTCCTCAGGAAAGGACTGGAAGTGACCGAGGTTCATCGAATTTTTTGCATAAAACAGGAACTGATATTCAAGTTGGGGTGGATGAATGATTATTCATTTTATAGATCATTAACACTTCATTTAAGTATTTCTTCTTGCTTGGGCTCTATTATTTTTCTCTGCCCTTTTTTCATGAGGATCTATTTCTTACTGATTATAAAATTATGTATCATTAGACGCAGCAGGGGCCCTAGGTGGACTATGCGGTGTGTTAGTTAGTCTAGTGCAACCTACGGTGGGAGAATTTACGCTCTCCTTGGGCGCCTAATAAATGCCCGAGCACAGCTAGACGTTTCAATGACTAAATGATGAAATAATGTTTACGTTGATCTTAGAGAGCGAAAGTCTTAAACGGCACTGTACGTGGAAGGGAGTTTAGGCGAGTCGAGGCAGGCTGAGGCGAGTGGAGACGAGTCGACTGGTGGGGCGATGAGTCGAGACGAACCGAGGCTGGCTGAGACTAGGTGACCCAAGAGTGGAGGGGGTGCTCGCGTGCCCGGAGTACTTGAGGGAACCGGGGGTTTCGGGAACCCGGGGGACTCGGAAGACCAGGAGGATTTTGGATGACCCGTTTGGACCATTCCGGGGCCCTTTGGGACTCCCTTAGGACCCTTAGGGACCCTCTTGAGAAATTTTTGGACCCGTTTGAGGCCCCTCTAGACCCTGTCACCCCTGGCTCCCCCTCCCCACGCTGTAAAACCTATACACAGAAAAATGTATATATGTGAAATGCTTGAGTAGAACAGTAGACCATTGCAGTCCACGGCTTACTGGCGCAGAGGGCAAGGGTCGCGTCAAGGCTGATCGAGGTGCGTCGAGAT
The DNA here is from genome assembly GCA_016164225.1 of Gammarus roeselii. Lineage (NCBI taxonomy): Eukaryota > Metazoa > Arthropoda > Malacostraca > Amphipoda > Gammaridae > Gammarus > Gammarus roeselii. The sequence continues at coordinate 8,410 of SDVV010010284.1, forward strand.
CAGTCGAACATGTTGAGGTGAGTCAAGTTGGTCACGCGACGAGCTGAGACTGTCCGAGGTGATTCGAGACAAGCCAAGATGAGCTGAGACGAGGTGACCTGGGAAGCTTGGGGGACCCGGGGGACTTAGGGGGCCTTCCGGGATTCGTCGGGCTCTTTTGGGACCCGAGACACCTCTGCCACCCCACGCCAATCCCAAAGTGCTTGAATGAAGAAAAAAAAATGTTAGCGCAGAAACTTATTTGATATCTGCGTTGAACCTACTCTGTGCCTGCGTTGAACCGACTCGGTTTTTATGCGTTAAATCTACTCTGTATCTGTATTAGATCTACTCTGTGCCTCTGTTGAACTTATTCTGTATCTATGTCGGAACTACTCAGAATCTGCGTTGAACCTGCTCGTAATCTACGCTGCACCTACTTTGCTCCTCTTCAATTGCCCTGCGGGGGAGTCTACACTATCTTTGCGTTGGGACTTCGGTGGAAAGTGAAGCAACGACTACAACTACTGAAATTCAAGTCGTTCATCACGAAAAATGTCCAAAAACGACAGGAGTCTACGAACTTCTTCAAAAAGTCTCTATACAAACTACTCTCAAATAGTATCTACGGGAAACTCCTTTTCAATCCGTTCAACAGAAGTCTAGAGGCGAAGGTCGTGTGCACCCCCAACGAGTTCTGAAAACATGTTGCCAACCCGATCCTGAAAAATTGCTACGCCATCGGCCCCGGAACAGTCATCATGATCCTCAAGCAAAAAAATGTCCGAATGGTTCTTCCACTCCAAATTGGATTCTACGTGCTTGAAAAAGCTAAAGCAAAAATCTACAGCATCTTTTATGACACTGAAATTACGCTACGGTGACAACGTCTCGCTCATCTACTCGGACACAGACTCGTTGCTGCTCCAGTTCGAATGCGCGACTGACATTGAGGCGGAAATGCGACAAGCTCCTTTGACTGAATATATGGACTTCTCCAACTACCCCAAAAATCATCCCTTGTACGATGAATCCAAGAAAGGACAACTGGGACTTCTGAAAAGCGAAAGAGCTGATGACTACCCGAGTGGAATCATTTGCTTGCAACCAAAGTGTTACAGCATGTTGCTTGAGTCCGACGTCACAAAATCAGTTGCTAAAGATGTCAATTACCAGACACAACCCAAAATTAAACATGAACAATACAGAGATATTCATAACCAAAAACCCTACACACACTTTGAGACCATACACAACATTCGCGGGCGAGCGTGCCAGCTTCAAACTGTACGTACTATTAAAAATTGCCCCAGTAAATTTGAAAACAAAAACGTTACCATCGCGACGCATGCAAAACTCTTGCCTATGTCCATCCGAACATTCCCAAAAAATCCATTGAAGTTAAACCTACCGTCACTAAAAGAGGAAACAATGTGTCTTGGGAGATGATGATCCTGACGGAAACATGGATTTAACATGGAAGAGGCGTAAGCCGGGTGAGGCCGCCTTTGACGAGTGTAGTCGCGATGAAAGCACATACACGTCTCCAGGATTTATTCTCTAAATCTACCTAAGATGTTGTAAATATGTAAACAAATATAAATAGAGTTGAACATGCATGATTGTCTTACTAGTTAGAGTATGCATTGATATCTACAAGCGGTTTGTTGTCCGTATGACATAGGATCCAGTGCAGGATGCAGGAACCGGAGGACTTTTTTGTCTATGTCTCATCGCTAGGTAGTAGCCAATTGTACCTGAATAACACGTCTTCAAGTCTTACTCACAAAATTTATCCAGGAATACAGCTACAGGGAGAGTGGAGCGTAGGACTTGTAGAAGTATTCTATAAGACTGGTTCAAGATAAAAAAGCACGGTATGCAATACAACATTGTATTCTACGTAGACTATTTGAACGATAAAAATGAATGAGTCGTGCGTGTAGAAGCTTTGTTAGGTCCCAGCGAAAATATCTCAAGCAATAGATTGGAAAAATACATCTCCGAGCTAGAAATCAATATCAGAAAAAATCTGTTAAGGATAAGAAAACGAATCGTTAGAGATGAAGGATTTTTTTTAATATGATAAGGCCACACGACGCATAAAGTTCAATGCCTTTGTTCTACAAAACATGTCGCAATACAAATATACTGAAGCTACGGTGAATTGATACTTTTTTGGAGATAGATCAGCTGATTTAATGGGTAGAGCGATGTGTAAATATAATATCGGTGAGGGTGCCGTAAGCAAGAAAATGTCAATAAGCGGCAATATAGCTGCACTGATGAAGTAGATGCAGTAGTTGCTTCCATGTTTCACCGGAGTCCTAACATGAAGTTCATGCAGACTCCCCCGTAGAGCGGTTGAAGAGTGGTGAAGTAGGTTCAGCGTAGATTAAGAGTAGGTTCAACTTAGATTCGGAGTAGTTTCAACGTAGACACAATAGATTTAACACAGTTACAGAGTAGGTCTAACAAAGGAATATAAGTAAATTTGACATGAGTACAAAGTAAATTTGACGCGGCCACAAAGAAAATTTGACAGATATAAATTAAATTGAACGTCTGTACAGAGTAACTCTAACGCAAGTACAGAGAAGGCCTCAAAGTAAGTTTGATAAAACTACAAAGAAAATTTGGCATGTGCATATTAAATTCAACGTGTAAACATAGTCAATGTAGAGGAGTGGTAGCAGCTCCCTCCGTTCTCCGCCGGAGCTCCAACATATAGTCACTGGAGCTTCTCCTCGTGGCATGACGATCTGTTGATTCTGCACAACTTCGTGCACGAAGTAAAAGTAAAAATTCTGAATTTATACGTAGGGAGGACAGCGAGTTCGGAATCAGAGATGATTCAGACCTCGCTACCTCTACACTACCTCGTAGAGGCCTGTGTGTTTTCCGAAAGCGATCAGTTTTTTTTCGGTGTTCCGTTTCTGTGAGCAGGCGTTGCAGGTTGCACGGGGGGCTCAAGAAGGCTCGTAGGGCTGCTGTGAGAGCATCAGAATCTACTAGTAAGTGTTTCACGCTGATTGCCTCTTGGTGACAACAGGGGAATGGTGGTGCGTCCGGTCCCATGTCTACGTCCATTAGGTGGTTATAAGTTATCCACGTGTGTCTCGTGCATAGACGGTTAATGATCACTTGGTCTCTCCTATTAGAAAACCTGGTGTCCCATTCTCCCACGGATGGTTTAACTGCAAGCATCTTTTGTCGACTTCGTCGCCAAGAGATGTTCCATCGTGATGTTATACGTGAGTTGATGACTGGGAACAAGTCTCGGTAATGTATAGAGATGAATTGTTCTTGCTGGGTAGACACTCGTTTAGCGAGATAATTTGCGCGTTCGTTTCCTCTTATTCCTGCGTGTCCAGGGATCCAGCAGAATTCGACCGCTTGGCCCGCCTCGAACATCGTGAATAGGTCGTGTTGCATTTTTCTAAGGGCAAGGTGATCAAAGTGAAAAGATTTCAGCTGGGTGAGAACACTCAGACAATCTGAAAATATAACGCTTCTGGGCTGGCAGTTGTGTTTTGTAATGGAGATGGCCAGTTCGAGTACGTGTAGCTCTGCAGAGAATGTAGAGGCCTCGTGTGGTAGGGTGGCCGAACGCGAGGTCTCTTCGCCTATGACGGTGGCTCCTACTCCGTCTAGTGTTTTCGAGCTGTCAGTGTATGAATGGCGGTGCTCTGAGTACTGTTCATTGAGTAGTCGTGAGAATTCTTGGCGGTACGTGTTGGTTGGGGTTGTTGCTTTGGGGTACGTCTGCAGATCTAGGTTGACCAGTGGTGGGCTGATCAACCACGTTGGCGTGTTGATTTGAAGAATTTGATAGGAGAATGAAGGCTTGATTGCTTTGCGTCTGATGTTCAGCGAGGTCAGTAAGTTATCCACGCGGAGAGAAAAGGGTGGGCATCTGTTCTTCCTATCCGTAAGAGGCTTTTATCATGAATGTTGGTGACGTCACCGAGAGCTGGGCTATTGATGTAGCTCCTTGCCGTGAAATAGTACTGTAGTGAGAATTTGTCTCTCCGGAACGGATGAGGGAGCTCGTTGGCAAGCACGTTCAGGAATTCTATGGGTGTAGAAGAGAACGCACAGGTTGTGATACGCAAGGCGTTATTTACTATGATGGAGAGAGGTTCTTGGGTGGTTTTGGCTGCTGAACCGTAAGCAATTGCTCCATAGTCAATGCGCGAGCATATTAATGTTCTGAATAACGTCATGCCGGTGCCCATATTGGCTCTGAATTTCAAGGATGTTACAGAGAGGATAAGTTCGGTTGCTTTTTTGCAGCGGGTCTCCAGGGCTGCAATATGAGGTCGCCATGTGAGTTTAGGGTCCCACACAAGACCGAGGAATTTTATTGATTCCACGTATACTAGCGGAGTGTTGTTTAGCTTTAGAGCTTGTTTTAGGTGTAAGCCGGGCACGAGAGTTAAGTGCATGCTTTTCGTTTTGGGGGGCGAGAATCTGAATCAGTATAAGGAGGCCCAGTTTCCGACTAGGTTCAGACATTTCTGGAGTTCCTGTTGAATTGTTAAGAGGCTAGGGTGCCTGTAGCTTATTTGTAATACGTCCACGTCTAGTGACAAAAGCAATCTTTCGTCGCGCAGGAGAATGTCTGCTATCTGGTCGATTTTGAGTATAAAAAGAGTGACACTGAGGACGCTTCCATGGGGGACGTCCTTAGCCCTGAAGGTGCGGAATTGCAAGAATTGGTTGATGTAACTTGGTAAGTGGTCTCTCAGCCCTTTGCGGTGGAGATCCTTCATGATGCCATATGCCCAGGTAGTATTGTATGCTTTTTTCTCGTTAAAAAAAGGGAAACCATGTGTTCCCCTCAGACAAATGCCTGTCAAATGTCAGATTCTAGTCTTACAAAGTGGTACGTCGTAGAGTGGCGCTTGCGGCTGCCACACTGGATACTGTTCAGGCCTGCATGCATATCAAGGTAGTCGACGAGGCGCGTATTCATCATTTTTTTTCATGGTTTTGCTGAGGAAGCTGGTAAAAGCGATGCGGCGATGTGGGTCACCGTTGAATTTCCTTGGTTTGGGTATTGGGATAATTATAGATTCCCGCTATTGATTGGGAAAAAATGAGTTTGAATACAGAGTGTTGAACACTTTTAATAATTGCTAACGTGCGCCACATGGGAGATTATTGATCATGTTGATGTGTACCCGGTCTGGCCCAGGTGAAGATTCACGTGTATGGTCTATGGCGCACAGTAGTTCGTGGAGGGAGAAAGGTTTGTTGTAGGCCTCTTTGTTTCTAGAAATAAATTCAAGATGTTCACTTTCTCGCACATCCTTTTCCCGTTGGAAAACAGCCGTGTAGTTTGTTGATTGCGAAATCTAGCTAAGCGTCTGAGCTAGTTTATTTGCGATTTCCGCGTAGGAAGAATAAGTTCTGCCTCCGTCTGAAAGGATATTAATAGGTCGCTCTGGTTTTCCTTGAATACGTCGATTTTTTTTCACACACTAAGGAGAGGGGGGTGTTTCGATTAATAGGGCTGACTAATTGAGCCCAGCTTTCACGTTTCTTCTCCACTCGAAGTTTTCGGTATACAGCAGATGCCATTTTCCACGCTACTCAGTTCCTGGGGGACCGTGCGCCTCGGTAGGCATGATATAGCTTTTCACGCTTATCTCTTGCTTCTGGCGCCTCACGGCACCACCATGGTTTCGGAAAGTAGGTTGAAAGGGCATAACGGGGAATGCTTGCCTCGGCTGCAGCTTAAAATTTTTCTTAAAGTTGGGCGACGAGGTCGTGTTCCGAAATGTTTTCGGGGATGCCGTCCAAATCTATCCACGCGATGTGTCCTGAGTATTCCACCCAGCTGGATTTCCGGTAGTTGAATCGAAGTTCTTGTGGGGCAGGGCTTCTTGGTTGGCTGGTAAGGAGCGATATGATGACTGGGTTATGGTCGCTGTCGTGAGTTGAAGGCAAAACTCCCAAACGAGTTGGGGTGCCAAAGTGGGGGAGCATATGGATAAATCGATGGCAGTTTCACTTTCGGGGGTGATTCGGGCGGGTTGTCCGTCGTTGAAAAGGACCAGTTTGTGAGTGTTTACGGTGTTAGCCACTATCACTCCCCTGGGGTCTGTTCTCACGCATCCCCCATGTTTCATGATTGCTGTGAAGTCTCCAAGGAGAAGTATTGGCGAGGGCAGTTGGTTTAGCAATTCAGTCATTAGTGCTTCAGAGAGGTCATGGCTTCGTGATGAGTTGATGGATACCACTGTTATTAGCCTTAAGACGCATATCTTTATGACGATAGCTTGGAGTTCTGTCCGCTGGGGAAGGGGGAGGTGAGGTACACTTTGGTGGATCATAAGTGCCGCTCCGCCGTGAGCTGTCACGTTGGTGTGGCCTTCGCGGCGGTGTATGATATATTTTAGGATTCTGAAGGTGACGGTCTCTCGGAGTTTGATCTCTTGGAAGCCTATCGCCAAAGGCTTATGGCTGGCGATTGAGGATAGTAATTCATCTTTCTTGAGTTTGCGCATGGGTTCCGGGTCGGGAGTGTCCGCCTTCGGTCGAAGGTGGTCTGCTCTGGTAGCTGCGGTCGCGGCTGCGAGTGCTCTTGTGGGAAGACGAAGGTGTGTGCTCTTTGTGTTTGCTTTGTGAGCAAGTGCGATCTTCTTCTGTGGTCGCCTTTTTGATCTGCGAGGGTGGTTGTGGAGTGCGAGGTATTCGAGCTAGGTAAGATGACTGGTTTTACAGAGGTCTTGCGTATGAGTTTTTCTAGATAAGCGCCGTCGGCGAGGCCGTGATCGTTCTAGCTGGTGGCGTGTTCGTGAGTCAGGTTTGTTAACGGGGGATCGTGTCCTTCTGCAGTGGTTTTCCACGAATAAAGCCGCATTTGAGACAGGTGGAGGTAGTTCTGGGTTTTTGTCCTGGTGGGCCGTTATTTGAGAGTTGTTCCTAATCTTTTTGCCCGGAGGCGCCTGGGTATCGGAGGCTTCTTCATCTCTTTGCCTTTCGTATTTATAGTAGTGAGCCTTGATGCATGGTCGACTGCGGGGGATGCATCCATCTCGTCGTCCTCCTGGTCACCGCATAAATCATTTCTAGGACTATGCGTCTTTGGTGCAGGGGCGGTCGCTGGGCTGAGTGAGGAAGCACTGCAGCCAGGTATGAGTGTTGGAGTCTTGTTACGATGTTGTTCTGATGATGTGTGGATGTCGTCGGGAGAGCTTGGTTGGATTGTCGATTTGGCTGCTTGGGCATAATTGGCTTGTTTCCGTGTAAGTCTGCGTTCATTTTGTGTGATTGTTATTTCTTTTTGGTCCATGTATACTGGACAGCCGCGGTCGCCTGCCTCATGGTAGCATGAGCAATGGTAGCATTTAGGGAAGCGGGCTATGCAGTCTTTTCTGACGTGCTCGTCAGCGCACTTCTTATAACGTTGGGGTGTATGTTGCTGGCAGTATGCGATGACGTGACCGTATTCAAGGCATTTTTTTGAACATTGGGGGCCATGTTGCAACTGAATAGGTTTTGGTCCTGCCTTGTTCACCCGGCATTACTATGAATTCCGGTGCGTCGTGTCCTGGAGAGGTAATTCGGTATGCAGTAGAACTTGCGTTACGTGATTTTATCCATGCTGCTTGACGGATTTGATTTGATTTGGGCCTCATTTCCACCAGAGCCTCAACGTGAGTCATAATAGGCTCCCCCGTAGGGCTCGATGATCATTGATTCCAATAGGCTCGCACGCCTAGGTGTGCGTAGAAAATACAAACAACGCTTTTAACGTTAGAAAGAAAGTGAAAATTTTAGCAATGTCAGACGCACGCTGGTGCGCAAAAGAAAAAACGTTAACACGAAACGGACCTCCGCTTCCAATCCTTTTGAATTTGAAGAGTATATATACGCACCCTAGTGCGTACAGGTAGCATCAAGATTAGTACAAGGTC
>SDVV010010285.1:0-16315 GCA_016164225.1 Gammarus roeselii
CTCTATAGGGTCCCACAGTTTCTCAAAAGGCTCCCAAAGGGTCTCAAGGGAGTCCCAAAGGGCCCCAGAAAGATCCAAGTGGACCACCCCAAATCCACCCGGTCTCCCAAGTCCCCCGGGCTCCCGAAACCCCGGGTCCTCGAGTCCCGCGGATCCCACGAGTACCTCCTCTCCCTGGGTCACCTTCTCTCAACCAACCTCGTTACATATAATAATAATGATAACAAATTTAAAATTCATCACCATGAAAAAAGGGCAGAGAAAAATAATAGAGCCCAAGCAAGAAGAAATAATAAAATACTAACATAAAGTGTTAATGATCTATAAAATGAATAAGCATCCATCCACCCCAAAGGCACTTATGATCCATCAAAGCATACCTCACCACCTCCTCCCTATGAGAACAGAACTCCAAGCTGTCACAGTGAAGATATGTATCTCAAGACCTATTGCGGTGGTATCTATCTACTCGTCATGTAACCACGACCTCACGGAGGCACTAATGACCGATCTGTTCAACCAACTGCATCATCCCGTACTTCTCCTTGGAGACTTCAACAGCTACCACGAAGTGTGGGGATGTGTGAGAACAGACCCCAGAGGAGTGATAATGGCCAACACCGTAGACACTCACAACCTGGTCCTTCTTAACGACGGACAACCCACACGAATCACTCTCGCAAGTGAAACCGCCATCGATTTATTAAGGAGATAGGGCGAGGGGGCATTAGTCCCTTGGGTAGCAAATGAGCCCGATAAATCCCGGAGGGTGACCCATGTCCCCCGGGTCTTCCCGAGCTCCCTGAGTACCCTGAGACCCCTCGCCTCATCTCATTGCTGTACCAACAGATTCCAATGCAAACTGCACCCATTCAATTACTTCTTCAAATTTAATTGGTGACGAAGTTTGCTTGAAAATAATACCGCGTATCGACTCAGATCATTTTAACAGTATGACGTCGGAGCTTCGGTGCCCTATCGACTTCAGCTTCTGTACGTCACGGACGAAACATGACAAATATTCTGTACTTGATATTTGCGGTGTTGGCAGGCTGTGTTAGGCGCAAGGAAAACCCAGGTGCCTGTTCACGGAAGTATTCCTCAAATTTTTTCATGAACAGTTTTGTAGGCTACTGCTGTGTAATGTGTCTTGAAATGTATCAATTAAACAATCATTGTCATTATTTTTAAAACTATAAAAAAGACCTGTAATAAAAACTAGTTGAATAGGTAAATTACAATATCAATGAGTCTCAATTTTGTAATAAAAACTAGAAAGGCACACTGCGGGTTTCAAATTTTAAACAATAGATTACGTTGGAGTGACCAGTTTTCTTAGCGCGCTCGAGACAAACCAGCAATTTGTGCTGCAAAAGTTACAGACCTTTCTACATTCGATTGGCAGTAACCCCAATCCTGAAGTACATATGCGGATGTGCGTGAGTTGAGAGGGCATGGTAGAGGGTTCCTGACTATCCTCTGGTGTAAGGAGTCTACCTCTCTGTCGCGAGGGTGGGGTGATAAACTTATGTAACCGTCCCCCCTTACATGTCGTAGCTACTAAGAATTTCTCAAGAGACGAGGGGGCTCGGGATCCTTTCCTCTGTAATTCCCCTCTCAAAGATGGCAAGACACGCGGGGAAGGAGAGGAAGAGGCCTCGCCGAACCCTGTTGCTAGCAGAGAATAGATGTTTGTGAGGAAGAGGTTTTCGAAGTGTTGGCGCTGAATGAGACCAAGTTGAAAGGTAGGGGTCAATGTGAGTTTGCCGTGGTAAGTGGGAGGAAGTCGATCGTAGAGGAAGGTTGGACACGAGAAGGTGTGGTGTTATTAAGTGATCGGTTGGCTAGTCACGTTACCTAGGAGGTGTCTTATTGCCTGTTGTTTGAAAAACTATGTTAGATATTACAATTGCGACAGCTTAAAATAATGGTTACAATAATGTATAGGTTCAAACCAACAGTGAAAGCAGTTACAAAATTAATATGAAAAAATAAAGTATACAATTTTATTCTACCTATGTGTACAGCAATTCTCTCCATCGCCTTAGCAATGACGAGGCAGCGAGCGCATCACCAGAACAGATTGCAATGATGATTTCATTTGAGGAACTCAAAACTCGAGTCATAAGGCTGTGTGCCGCTTTACAGAACACTAACTTGATGTGATCAGACTAGTTTTCAGCAAAAACCCTGCTCACTAACGTCGAGCGAGGAACCTGCATCAGCCATCTAAATGTGTCATTATAGCTCGCAATCAATTTTCGCACGTTATATTGGAAGAAAATTTTCTTCAGTGCATTACAATATATCGAGTAGCAATGCGATTTGAAGAGGTGGATTTTTGTAGCAGCATGTTACAAACCGATTTTTAGAGTCCTGTTTGCTTTGCGACATCCTTCTCATAATTGCAATCTGCTGTGATGATGTGCCCGAGATATTGGATTCATCGAATCAAGTGCGCACCGCCGTTGTATCTCAGTCAACAGATAGTAATTAGGACCTTCGGCCTAATTAGCATACATAGAGTTTTTGTAGTGTTATATTCAATATCATGGGTGGTGGGGAGGCTGTGTGACGTGCAGGTGTTGAGAGAGGAGGGTGGAGGAACGTCTGACCATATACTATTGGAAAGAAGATGAAGAGTGGAGCAGAAGTGGAAGAGGAAAAATAGTGAGAGGAGGAAGAGAGGTAGTAAAGGTGGGTGAACTCCATGTGGCAAGCAAAGCAGAGTGGTTCCCGCAGGCGTCGAAGGAGGAATATGACTGTGTGCGAGGGCAAGGCCGGGAAAATGCTGAGGAAGAATGAAAGACGTTCAGAGAAGTGCAAAAACTGTGAGTGGTGTGTGCCGTGTGGGCGGGTGTTGAAGGAAGGGCTGTGAGTGGTGAAACGATGATGTTAAACTGGGGGTTGACCACAGGAGAAGAACCTTTGAGAAATTATTGTGAGCGAGGCTGGTGTTGGTCTATGACAACGATGTGGAGTGGGTGGTGAGGATTTATGAAGGACGCTGATGCTTGGTAGGGTAAGTGGTTCAGCAAGAATTCGTTGTGAACGAAAGGATTTTGTAGAAGAAAGTAAAGATGGTGAGGAATGAGAAGGCCAGGAAGGAGGAGGTGGTGAAGATGCAAACGGCCGGTTGTTGTGGGGAGTGGTGATCTACGAAAGTGGTCGACTGAGTACTTTGACGAGTTGTTGAGTGTCAAGGAAGTCAGGAAGGCTGACATTGTGGTGGGTGGTGGTGCACGGATAACGGTTTTAGGAGCGAAACTTGTGGCGGATATTACTAAGGAAGTTTGTTGCATGTTGTCGGCAAGTTGTAGCTACGTGAGTGCCAATCAAGAGGATTAGAGCCAGTACGAATTTGGGCAGCGACACAAATCTTTGATAAGTACCTTGCAAAATGACAGGATATGTTCTGAGCCTCATGGCCTACGATAGGGTCGAGAGAGAGGTGATGTAAATAGTGCTGAGTTTGTGTCAAGTGGACAGCCCTATGTTGAAAGCGGTTCAGAGTTTTTATGTTGGCAGCGGAGTATGAGTCAAAGGGAGAGCGAGGTGAGCACTCGGTTCACAGTGGAAAGTGGTACTGAGACGAGGTAGCGTTAGGTTTCCCTGGCCGCTCAATCGCTTTATGGATAGAGTGGTCAGAAAAGAAAATGCGAGGGTTAAGGGTCGAGGTTTAGTGCAGTTAGGAGCAAACGGGCGGAGTTGCAGTTGAATCAGTTACTGTTTACGGAAGAAACGGCACTGGTAGCAGATTTGGAAAGAAGCTGTGTAGGCTAGTGTCGGAGTTTTGTACAGTGTGCGAGGAGATTCGGCCTTGCGTCTTCATCTGCGCATCCTTTTCTATTTTCATCTCCTCGTCCTTTGTTTCCCTATATTCACTCTAATCATGAACTTCAATTGCAACAAAACCTTCTTTTAGCAAGCGCATTTCATTTTCTCCTTCTTTGTTGTGCAGTCTTTACTTTTAACTGTTAGCTTCACCAAACATGGCAACATTATCTTACGCGTCTAATTTTTCCTCTTTACTTGCGATTCATTTTCTTCTGTCCTCGTTTCACTGCGGTCATTCATTTCAAACAAAAATCGTCCAAGTTTTGCCTTCTCCTCCTCTTCACTTTGGATGTCTCGATGACGTCAGCTGCAATAACGCCGACTTCATTTGCATCAAATGCAATTTGTTCCAATTAGTTTCTTTTTCTTTTTTCTTTCTTTGTCTCAATGATTTCACATTCACCTATGTCTTCCTTATTTGTATCGGTATTTGCGCACAAATTCTTAGTTTTCTTCTTCTTCTTCGTTTTACTACTGTCAATTCCAGTAATAACTGCATCCTCTTCTATCACGTTTTCTTTTCTCCTTTTTGCTTTTGACGTCTCGACGAATTCATCTTCATTATTGCATACATCATTTGCATCATACGCGATTATTTCTGATTTTTTTCTTTTTCTTTCTGCTTTTTCTATTTCCATTTCACCTTCACCAAAATCTACTCTTCTTGTATCGCTATTTTTACACGAATTCTTATTTTTCTTCTTCTTCTTTGGTTCCCCGTTGTCAGTAATATTAATAACTGTACCATTTCCTTGAAACTTCAAATATGCTTTCGATTCATTTTCACTTGTTTCTCCATGAAAATTCGTAACAACTTCATTTGCAAACAACTCTTCTTCTATGAAGTTCTTTTTGCTCTTTCTTTTCTCAAGTTTTTTATTATCCCCATTCTCATCTTCATTAGCCATTGAACCATTTACAGAGACATCTTTTCTTCTTCTTTTCCTTTCTTTAGCTGTCTCACACTGAAAAGAAGTTCCACTTACATTTTCTGACAAATCTTTGCTTCGACGGTTCTTGCTATTCTTTGTTTCGAAGTTCTCAATACAATTTTCCAGAGCGATGACTTTTTTCTTTTTCTTTTTGCTCATGGTATTTTCACTACAATCAGCATCTACAACTTGTTTGGACGAATTATCTGCTAAGACGGCTCCCGAATTATCAGTTTTTAGGTCTTCACAACAATCGGAAATGACACTACTACGATACTTTTTAGTTTTCTTGACTTTTACCTTTTCAATGTAAAGTTCACTTGTGGTCGAGACATCTCTAATATCATCCAATACCAGCTTTGTCTTCAATTTTGTTGACTCGACATTTAGATCACTTCTATCATTCTCTTGAGAATTTGCGAAAGCATCTTCAAGAGAATCGCACTTGGATTTCTTCCCTTTCTTCTCTGCCTTGCGGTGCCCACTAGAATCATGGAAGACATCTGGACATGAATTACATCCCATGGCACCTTCATGAGAATCCCACCGATTATTTTCATTCCACTCTTCTTGGCGCACGTGTATTCCAGTCCAATCCTCACTTTCCTCTACTTCTGTCTTTGCAACAAACTTAGCAACGAAGAAGCCATGGCAAAGATCCACCTCTGGGATGGTCCTCAACACTTTACTTCCGAAAGGACATTCCTCAACACCGAAGTGCTTCCACTGCTTGATCCGCTGCCCTAGGTCCTCCAGCTCGAACCGTGAACCGAACTTCAGCAAGGCCTCCTCTACGACACCTTCATTCTCTTCGTAGTGCACCGAGCAGGTGGAGTACACGACCGTCTGCACGCCCGGGATGCTGAGAGCGTGGGACAGCAGCCTAACCTGCATACACGCCAGGCTGAGGATGCGCTCGATAGACGAGGACTTATCATTGGTATGCATGGTGACTCCTGCAAATGGAAGGGACATTAAGAGGAGTTTGTTACTGAGATGAGGAAGTGAATGATATTTTGTAAAAGAATTTGTAATCATAAAATAATTACACAATATGATTTGTGGAAAAAAGTCAGGTAGCAAGCAAGCAAACAAGCCAGGATGGGGTTTAATAATATTTTATGTACGACAGAAACTTACAAATACAATTTTAATATCCAATTGAAAACATATAAAGTCTATCAAGAAAAATACATAGCTACAAGTTATCTTATTGAACAAATAGATTAGGATTCACAATTCAAAAATTACCGTAACGAGGGCCGCAGTTATCGTAAAAGCGTGTAACATCCCCCAGTTTCTTTTATTGAACGGTGTATTTGAAAAAAAAATCATTGAACCGTCGACCAACAACATTTCTCGTCATATATTAAGGAGGAAGTGTACTCTAGATTGATTTGGGTGAAGGTAAAGTTAGGTATAGAAAGATAAGCGTTTGCGAGTGCTTACGGACCAGGTAGTTGAGCAAGAGGATTTGTAAAATTAGATTTGAATAACGTGTGGGCGGGTGCAGGCGGAAGGGCTGCGAGTGGTAGAATGAGGAAGTCAAACTGGTAGTGGCGCAGAAGAGAAGAGATTGCCGCCCACGAGGGATCCTACACGAGTCAGGCGGGCCAACTCTATCAAGATGCCTTACCTGCGGTGGCGGCGTCTGGGGCTCCAGCCCAGCGAAAGTCCCTCAACCCACCCTGTTTCATATCCTCGCCAGTGTGGATTGCGCCTTGTGCGCCTTCTCTGCTGTGTTGATGTGGACGCGACCTGTGAGCTGCCCAGCCTTTGGGCCCACCGCCACTACCAAGACACCAGAGCCACGGCATCTACACTGCATTGTTTTTCATGGACAAGTGAACCATCCCCATCATTTCTTCCCTACAAAACAATCCTGTTCCACATGAGGTTATCCCTGCACGTGTCTGGTTGGTGCGTTGCAGTGTGGCTGAGGGACATGATCACGCTGCAAGTTTCAATGTTCTCGTGTCCACAATTGAAATTATACCGAATGGGCGGCAATTTGTCAACTGCCACACAACCCACAAAGTTATTTCAGATAACAACAAAAACACTCTACCCCAGCACTTAGCTGGCCACTCATTTCTCGTCTTCAACCTCCCTTTGTCTCAACACGCGCGTGTCAGTGGGTATCGAGGGTTTCGGGCGGTGCGCTGGCGCGGTTCCCACCACCGCAGGTGGAAACCGGGGCTAAGCCAACAACAACAACAAGAGTTTTTGAGGAGTCTCGTCGCCCACGGAGAGGTTACCGTCTCAATGCACTGACCTGAGTTACTACAAGAAGGGTCGACGAGCACCAACTGCGCTCCTTGCAAGTCCACATGGGGCACGTCCGTGAAGTTGCTGTTGATGCAGCGTACATTCTTGGCACCGTGGTCATGCAGTCTCGTCTTCAGGAGGCTGAAGCGCTCTACGTCCTTGTCAATGGCAATCAGACGGCTGAAAGAAGAACAGCAATGTCAACTAGTACTGAGTGGAAGTAGTAGACGATTGGATAGCGTGCCAGGCTGCAGTGCCGACTCTGGCGCTGAATGTTGTGTGTTTGTGCTTCGAAAAAGCACCACGGCTTTGTAGACGACGAGACCGTCAACCCCCATGCCTCCCTCTAGCATAGGCAGTAGCATATGAAACAACGGTAAGCAAGGGACACAAAATTATTCAAACAATATACTATTTTCTAAAGGGAAAATGCAAGTTCATTGTAATAAGAACATGTTTAAAAGTATCAGAAAATAAATCTACGAATATCGTAATATCCAAAACTATGGTATCTTTCATGTGGTCATAGTATGAATAAATTTGAATACAAAAACTCTATTGCTAATGCATTCTCAACTCTCCAGCAGCACTCACAGATCAGTGAGTGGAATTGAAAAAATCCGGGGAGGCCAGCACAGCCATGTGGGTCAGTATAACCATGGGAAATGTCTAGAAAACACAACAGAAATTGGCTTTAAATAGTACACATTAACAGCTAATTGTAAACAAAAAAATAAATATAAACAAAAATAGACAAGCTCAGGCTATGAAACAAAGCATAAAAACACATACGCATTCATGTAGTAACTCGGGTCAGTTCATTCCGAAAAGGTGTTAAGTTCAAATGCAAGGCAGGCTCCCAGAAGGGAGGTGGCCGGCGATAAGGCACACCGCACACTGCTCTCATGCACTCACACATACCAATACAGCTACTAGAACGCAAAATAAACACACAACCATATATGTAGATCTGGAAAGTCACACACATTACATTCTGTACATCCCTGCACTCAACATACTAACAAAACAACTGCACATCCCTAAAAGGCAGGAGACACACAAATCTAAGTACACCATCTTTAAAACAAAAAGTTTGGTGTTCCACCAAAAGGAACAAAACCATTGCCACCAGTTGGCTAACAGGCCCAGCAGAAATACACAGCTCAAATTAAACAAACTCAGACAGGATAGGTATTATCCAAAAACGCAGCCAGTAACATCTCGCAAATTAACAACGGAACAACAGCTACCACAGAAGATAGCAGGCAGGTCCACAAAACTGCGGATGCCTGGCATCAAACATGCTCTTCCTATTATCAGGATGGCATAAAGACATAGCTAATTTACTTGCAGTATTGTGTCTGAGGCCTCATGACAGATGCCAGCTGAAAGCCATTCAAGTCAGCTCTCAAATATATCATAATTGGAAAAAAAATCATGATTTTTCAGTCTATCAGCACAGTCAAAATCTGAAATTCCGGTCACACTCATTCAACCTCTCTGCACCGACACCAGGAGATCACCTATGTTGCAAGTGTTCCACAAACACAAACCGTTGTGCAATATTGGTTTAATGAACATGTTCACCGTGAAGAAAGTCACCAAAAAGTGTGGACTACGGCAGACCACAAATCTCCCACGATAATTAGCTCATCCAAAGGCTCTACCCATAACCTCACGCACTTGATGGTGAAATCCATGTCATATTCACAATACACAGATCACGGTAGGATTGCACAAACGTTAGTTCAGTACCACCCAAGTCATACCAAGCCAGAGAAACCTGTTTATTCCACTGTTGAAACTTCACAAATCCCAAGCAACAATACCCTTAAATTGATTATCTAGCATGACTTATCTGATGCCTCTATTTCTTCAGGTATATTACTCATTGAGCTTTAAGCGTTTGGTTTGTTTAGTGATCCTGTACAATTTACCCAGATACCCAACTTATTAGACCTGGTTTACCACTAAAATATCATAACAGCAGGATGCAAGTCAATTGCAGACTAAGGTATTCTCAATCATGATCAACCTTTGTAATGGAGTAAAAAAACAATTGATTTGTTCTCACCCTTTGCCTTTGAGCAGGTTGGCAAGAAGGATGGTCTTGTTGCCGGGTGCAGCGCATGCGTCCACCACTGTCATGCCAGGCACGACACCGCTCATTAGAGGAGGCAGGCAACTTGCCTACATCACAAAAAGAGGTAGAAAATTACTCCAGCATTCACAGTTTTTATATGTTGCTCAGATTAATGTATATTTCAAATGGCTGCAAGCATGTCAAAACTAAGATTATAGTCCTTTCTGGACAAATATGGATTGATAAAGGATGTGAACTTATGTGTGCACTCTTATGAATGATAACTTATTGTTCATATTTGTGCTGACTAGCCATGGTTCCTAGATTTCAAATTTGCATTATTATTTTTTTAATTCAGGGAATCAGGATTGAGCTTAGATTGACCAGTCCACAGTTCCATCAATTCCAAATTTCATACCCATACTCTAAAAAGGCTGATACTGATAAATATTTAACACAATTTGTAAATCTCAGTTGTAAATTGGTATAAAAAAAGTATAACATGTTATTTTTTATTATGGCTTCAAGAAAAATAATTAGGCCTTGGAATCATCATGAGTCCGGTGTCAGACCCGCATAAAAAAAGGCTCCAATAGACTATAAAAACTTCTATGACAAAACTTCAAATGATGCATTTATGTTTCACCTTGGTATGCATTTATTTTCAAATGGGAGATATTTTGTCTTGGCAGTCAATTTCTTTGCACAGAATGAGTGATACTTCTTGCCCTTCTGCCCATGATCTTATTTTTGCCCAAGTTGGGCGCTATTCATGAACAAATTGGTCAACCGCAAGTGTAACTTCAATAAGCTTGCCAATGTCTCTTGGGCCGGTAGTCTACAATGGAGCATGGCAGTGGGCTCCTCAGTAAAAATGCAATGAAGCGAGGTGCAAAGGCAAATTTGAAGCCGGAGATGTCAATGGGGAGGAGAAGGTCTCTATCCTCTTCTCCTGGCTCTGAGGACTAGATAAATTGTTCAATGCAAAAGAGGATCATCTAGTCTTGTAACTCCACGGCGGAGTAGGAGTAGAGGGAAGAGTATTTCACAATCAATTTTGCAACAACTAGGTCATAGGCAAAGCAGGTGGAACTTTGGTTATCCAGACTAGGATGTTGAGAAAACTGATAAAACAATGATAAATATCAATTTGATCATTATAGATGGATAACTTTGTTCAAAACATTCTAATTGTATAGACATAGACATGTATGTATGTATGTATGTATGTATGTATGTATATACATACAGCCGTTTCCCCCTAGTTAGGGGGGTGACTAAGCTAGGCAGACACAGAGGGGGGAGGCGCCCAATCTCCCCGCCACAAGACCGCCGTGTCCCTGCCGAGGCTCGAACTCGCGACATGCAGCACCAGAGGCTGACACTGCAGTCGGATACGCTAACCACTCGGCACTTAGTGCTGAACAGAAAAGTTTAATACCGATTGATTAGCTACTTTTATATAAAGTACTGATGATTAGGTAGATAAAAATTATCAACCAAGAGATTGACTGAGAGGGCTCTAAGCCAGAATAGCATTGGTACAAAATAAATTAGAAGGCAAGCAGCGAAAAAAGCACTATCAATTTGGTTGAAAGGAATAGCTTACTAAGAATTGATCTGATGAAAAGCCAATGGTTACAGTGTGAACAGTTATTAAGAATACAAAGGTAGTGCATGGAAACTTAACAGGCCACCAGGGAGTGGAATAAAGCTTAGAGGCTTTTAGACCTCAGTGGTGGTGGAAGAAGGGACATTATCCAGTACTTGTAGAGTCAAGGTATGGGCGGAAAAGATGCCAATTCTAATCGCAGGATCGCCCGGATGATGAGACGTTGATTACAAAGGGTAATGGGCAGTGGAAGATGGGGAATGTGGCGTTTCAAAGATGAGTGAAAGTGGCCACTAAGGACACTAGAAACAGAAAGGCTATAACAACTTTTGGTAAAATTATCCATTCAGTAGCAAACATTTTGTGAGAAATAGGTCAGCCCATATGTTAAAAAACCTGAGAGGAGAATGGCTGAGGTTCTTCAGAGTGATAAACTGGATCAGCTGTGAGCAGGGTTGTTCACACACATTTGTTGCTGGGATATCCATCCTGAATTTGATAAATAAGCCAGATAGTGGCAACGAGATTAGATTCAGAGACCCATAACTATCGGAGTTCCAACGTGAGCCTTAGAGAGCTTGCTAGGAGAAAACGAGCAAGAGACGAGAGCAAGGATTGCATTGGGCAACTATAACGCCATGAAATGGTCATTTTTGTTCAAATGACCATGGACGTTGTTGCGCCCTGAACCACATTGAAGTGTCTATCCAGAGTAGCCAGGGAAACGACTATTTTCTGGAGAGAGTATGGGAATGAGCTGAGTGGGGTCAGGACTTCAAAATATCACATACTTGATGGGTCTGTCAAAACTGAAGAGATTGCTCAAGGCAGTGAATCAGATCACTGAGTCTGTATATTGCATCTCCAATTGTATTGGGTTTGAGATAAGAAAGTGCTAGACGGTAGAGTCATGATCCAACTGAGAAATGTTATAGAATTTAAGGTAGGTGTGTGGTTTCCAGGGTTGTACCAACCAAGTGCCAGGATAGTCACACAGATTCGTCAAGAGTAATCAGTGATATGGCTAATCCCCATGGTGGTTGTTGCTTAATCTAAGCTCTTTCGGTGGAGGAGCCACAGCCCGAAAGACCAAGTGCTCAGTAACATGTGCATGTCAGGAATGTTACAACAGGTGCAGGCCCCAACATTATACCTACACCAATGAGGAAGTCCATGCTGTCTCGCGGGCGTTTCCAGAGATCGTACACCGACGTGATATTTTAACCGAGTTTGCCGGATGCAATATCTAGGCACGACGTCTTGACGTGTTCGATCGTCCCGGGTGAGCCCTAACCCTGCAAACAGTCCATGCAGGTATGACGAGGGCCGTGTGATGCAAGTACCTTACCGAGACAAATGAACCCTGTCACCTCTGGGCAACCCCAACTCTTTCACGTACACCTCAGGTAGGTGACTCAGCAGGACTGTGTTGAGAATGGTCAGCCAGTGCATGAGGTGTGAAATGTGTGCGGCAGGGATGTGTCCCTATTCACCCTCATGGTAAATAATTATGTCCCTCTCATATCAAGATAATGTTTGAGAGGGAGGATTTTGGATTTCTCAGGCAGATGGGAAGGGGCGCAGTCTGTATGAGTATGTTGCAATGCATAAGGTTGTGTTCTGCATTTTTTGTATGGAGTTGATGTGTGTGGAAGCAAGGTCAGAAGCCCAGGCAGTGTTTGCATGAGAATTGATGGATCTGATGAATCCCATGATCAGCATACATACTGGAGGAGATGTCTCTGGCAATGATCCCAACTTCTGATGCCATAGATTTTGAGTTGTAATAGCAACTCTCAAATGTTTTTGTAACATTTTCCCGAAAGGGAGTCAACCTGCAATTATGGAAATTGCCCTTAAATGGTTAGCAAACAAAATGCTATGCAATAATTGAGCTGACATAGTTTGGAGGGAGTAGCCATATGTAACGATGGGTGAGTAGCATAGCCACAAAATGAGGATAGCCTTGGGGATGGATTTGGAATGAGTCAACATACTTAAACGCAGATACAAGATATTTGAGAGGACTTTTCAGCAGAACTCATAACCAACTTGCCATAGTTGGGCTAGCAATGTAGGGTAAGGGGTCCAATGTTGATGCACCCCGCCCCATGTTGACGCAACACATAAAAAAAACTCCACAGAGAAAATGGTTAGAAGTAGCTAGATTAAATCTGATTGCAGCTAAAATAAGTTTATATATCATGTATTTCTGGCACCCATTATTGAAAAGATAGAAAAAAAAAATTGTTTTCAAGTTCACAAATTGTCTTCCTCATTTTCCTTAGTAAAAGCTAAAGATCATGTGTTTAAATAATTGCAAATTAACTCCATTTAAAATTATCAATTCCACTTTTTTTTTTCAGGACGATTGTTGTGCATCCTAGGTAACCTTTTACACTAACACAGCTTATTAAAAAATGGTTTTGCATTGCACTTCTGCTCCTTATTAGAATGAATCCCGAAGAGAAAACATTAGAGACATTTTTACAAGAGAGTCTTGATAACATCCATTGAACATAGTTTTTGACCAATTTAGATCTACGTGTCTCTTAACCTTACTCGGGAATCTCAAAACTTTTAGGTTCCTTGACTGTCTTTGAGTTTTCAGGACAAATAAACTTATGGCTGCTTGGCAGCATCTTGCGCCTGTTGGATTAAATGTCTTCCAGGTAGCAAGTGGTGAGCTCAGCCGTCTGACGGCTGAACCCCAACCCCCTCCTTTCCTATATAAGCAAGGGTTATGCTACCTCATCATTCATTTGTTGCTCTTGCCTCGGACGCAGAGCACTCCCGCCTCACTCGATCCTGACAGATCATCGCACCTTTTTGAAAGGTAAGATTCAGAGCGGGGCGGCCCATCTGGGCAGTGGAGTAGTGACCCACTGCCCCTAGAGCCACAAATGAGTTTGGCAATTATTGCCCTGCCGTACTAAGTTTGCTCTCTGTGAGCTGCGTCTCACGACACGACAATTTGTCTAAACAGACATTTGTCGAGACAGAAATTTGTTATAACAGAAATTTATCGAGACAGAAGTTGTGGAGACTGAAAGTTGTCAAGACAGAAATCTGTTGACACACCAATTTGTCCACACACCAAATTTGTCCACACACCAAATTTGTTGACACAAATTTGTCAAAACAGAAATTGGTAGAGACAACAATTTATTGAGACTGAAATTGGTTGAAGCAGAAATTAGTTGGGACAGATAGTTATCAAAACAGAAATTTGTGAGACAAAGTTTTTCAGACAGAAATCTGTTGGCACACACCTCTTCATCACACCAAATTTGTAGACATGCCAAATTTATCAACATATATTTGTCAAGACAGAAATTGGTCTAGACTGAAATTTGTTGAGACATGAATTTGTCTAGACAGAAATTTGTCTAAACATAAATTCCTCTAGGCAGGAAGTTGTCGAGCCAAAAATCCCACAACTCATAATTTGTTGACACAGAATTTGTCGACATAAATTTGTCAAAACAGAAAGTTGTTGAGTCAGAAATCCAACTACACATAATTTGTTGACACACCAAATTTGTGGAGACAGAAATTTGCCGAAACATAAATTTTTTGAGACAGAAATTTGTCTATAAACAAATTTGTCAAGACAGAAGGTGTCGAGACAAATCTGACGACACATAATTAGTCGACACACCAAATTTGTCATGACTGAAATTTGTCTAAAGAGAAATTTGTCTAAAGAGAAATTTGTCGAGACAGAAATTTGTCAAGACAGAAATCTGACGACATCATTTGTCAACACGCCAAATTTATCAACACATAAATTTGTCAGGACAGAGATTTGTTGAATCAGAGATTTGTTGAATTAGAGATTTGTTGGATCAGAAATTTGTCAAAATAAATTTGTCATGACAGAAAAAAATTTCATAACAGAAATTTGTAGACAGAAATTTGTAGAGACAGAAATTTGTAGACAGAAATTTGTTGAGACAAAAATTTGTTGGGACAGAAATTTGTTGGGACAGAAATTTGTCAAGACAGAAATTTGTCAAGACAGAAATTTGTCGAGACAGAAACTTGTCAATACAGAAATTAGCCGAGACAAAAATTTGCAGGGACAGAAATTTGTCAAGACAGAAATTTGACGAGACAGAAATTTGTCAGGACAGAAATTCGTCAGGACAGAAATTTGTCAGGACAGAAATTTGTCAGGACAGAATTTTGTCAGGACAGAAATTTGTCAGGACAGAAATTTGTCAGGACAGAAATTTGTCAGGACAGAAATTTGCCATGACAGAAATTTGTCATGACAGAAGTTAGTCTAAACAGAAATTTGTAGAGGCAGAAATTTGTCAAAACATAAATGTTGATACACAATTCGTTGAGACAAAGTTGTTGGGACAGAAATTTGTCGACACACTAAATTTTCGACACTAAATTTGTTGCCACATAAATTTCGTTGACAATCACACAAATTTTGGTTGGATCAAACACTTTCTGCAAAATATTGTGTTATACTCATACTCACGTATAAGTCTTTACCTCCAACTTATATTTCTCTCCCTGATTTCAGAACATGCCAGAAACGCTCCACGCGTCGGTCCACTGAGCCACCCAACAGCAAGACCTATTGGCTTCCCGGTCTACCTGCTCTCAATGTGCCTCTCCTCTGCCCAAAAATGACCTTCATACCACCTGCCTGAGACAATCCAGCTGCTTTGCGGGACACGTTTATAGGCCCGCAGGGTGCACCATCTGCCTATTGGCCATGAAAGCGGCCCCAGGCAGTGGGGCACACGAGGCTTCCCAAAACAGAAATCGGTCAATGAGATGGAGATACACTGGCAACGTCACATCGGAGACAAGGTCCTTTTTGCACCCTGACTTCCGCCACCTCACACTTCCGGGCACGCAACGCAATCCACCTCACTACTTGGAGACCAGGAACAAACGGAAGGCAAAGGAGGGCAGCACAGCAGCAGATGAAACATCGCCCCTTGCCTCTTCCCATTCCCCGGAGGAGAGGTGGTATGTAACTCCCTCAGCTCTACGTACACAGATGGATTGGTGAGCTGCGACTATGAGGTCTACACCACTGAGTCCCTTAACAATCTGATCAAGGTTCGTGAGAGAGGCCATAACTTCATTTTCTCCCCGGTGGACTAAACCAGCACCGCGGTTCAGCTACTTGTTTGATGGTTCACCCCTTTTCTACCGCCAGCAACCATCCCATTGTTGCCGGGGGTGGCTTTGGTTATCCCAAGCTATCAGCTGCCCTGGTCAACCTATTCTTTTGCTTATGCATGGGTTGCCCTGGTTGATGCTCATTTAAGTGAATAAATATATATTCCTGTATATAAGCATGTAAACTTCATTTGAGTGCACATACCTTTATTTATGAGTTACATCTGTTCTTTGCAGACATTGGTTCGCCAACTGTAACGTATGCCAAGTGATCAGATTAAGTGCTCGTGCCTGCTAATTTATTAAAGTCCTTGTGCTTGTGCTTGCTTGTGCTTCCTTGTGCTTGCTAATCTACTAAAACTTTCTTCAGCCTAAGAGAGTATTGTGGCCACTGCACTGGGTGAGTTGTATGTGATTTGGGGTGCATTTGAG
>SDVV010010286.1:0-16315 GCA_016164225.1 Gammarus roeselii
AATAAATGTTTATTGTAGCGTCTCTAAGTAAACAGTATATGTGGTGATGTTGGATCTCACATTTGATCTAATATGGCAAGGTTCAAAGATTTCAACAACCCAAATAATGCTATCTGTCTTCGAGAAAAGAGTTTGAACTGTGGTCCGGGGTTGCTGTGCTCCTATAAAGATTATCCTTCAATTAAGTATTTAGTTATATCAGAATTACTAATGCTGCGTCACGTGTGGACCGCACTCGACCTTTTTACCGTTGCGCTTGTTAAAGGCTCCTTATTTTAAAATGTAAGTTTGTGTAGTCGTCTACACAAATACCCTGCTAGACGATGGTCTTATTATAGCTTACTGACAGTTTCTCATTATATAATGGCAGAAATCTCTCCACAGTGGCGTTACATAATGGCAGAAATCTTTCCACAGTGGCGTTATATAATGGCAGAAATACACAGAAGCGTTATATATTGGCAGAAATCTCTCCACATTGCCACTATATAATCGCAGAAATCTCTCCACATTGCCACTATATAATCGCAGAAATCTCTTCACAGTGCGGTATATAATGGCAGAAATATATCCACAGTGGCGTTTTATGATGGCAGAAATCTCTCCACAGTGCGTTTTATAATAGCAGAAATCTCTCACAGTGCCTGTATATAATGGCAGAAATCTCTCCACAGTGCGTTATGTAATGGCAGAAATCTCTCCACAGTGCATAGAAGGAAATTGGATAACTTGATTTAAAAACTGCACTTTTGGCTTCGTTTGGCGCAAAAGAGAACTTCCGCATTTGCGCCAATGGAAGCCAAAAGTTGTTTGTATTAGTATGCTATCAACGGCATTTTGTCGGCTGGTCTACTTTGCAACATCCTTATGATCAGTGCAATCTGCAGAAACAATATGCCCAGAGACTGAAATTCGTCAACAAAATCAAGTGTGACACCATCTCGCTTAACATCGGTCGAGGAGTAACGCCGAGGATCATCTGGTCTGACCAACACACACACACACACGGCTTTTGAAGTTTCATACACAACATCATGGGCCGAGCAAAATTATTACAAATACATGTAAGCGTTAGCAAGGCCAAGAGAGTTGGAAATACTAACACCATATCATTGACAAAGCTAAGTTTAACACAGCGGTTGGCATCATGCACTGTACGTTCTTTAATTTAATAGGTAAGTAAGGTTATCGGTGCAAACATTGTACAGCAATGGCGACAATTGCCACAGTTATAGGGAGCTGAATTTGATTTGCCGTACCGCATTAGGAATTCCTGCTCTCTGTACCAGAACAATAGCAGCTGGAAGATGTTGTTGCAGGAAGCGCTAGTAAATGTTTTGCCCACACATACCTATGACAGACAAGTAACAATGGTAGTTAATACACTCACCTGGCAAGGGCAGACTCAGCTAATCCGGCGAAGTCCTCCGCTGTCCGGCTCGAAAGAAGGAGCTCCCCCAGTCGCCTTGGAACCATTTCAGGGCTCACGAGCTCCAAGTTTTGCAAGATGGGGCATCCCAACGCACCACATGGGAGTGCGGGGTGGATCAATCACGTACTCTTGCTCAGGTGAGCGAACAACATTTTTGGAACACTTCAACAAATGCACCAATAGCTAAGCAGTTGTGAGCCAATGTACATCATTGGTGCATCATAACCTGCAAAACGAAAAGAGGGGAAAGAATAAACCTTTGCAGCACGCATGCACTTTCCTAGTCAACAGATATAACGCTTTATATCCGCCTTGTGAGCGCAACTGCACATCCTTGTGAGCGCAACTGCACATTCCCTGTATGGGGAGTCCTAAACACAATACCACACCTCAGTGTAGTCGAGACACCCAACACCAGGTAGCGGCTGTTTCCGATACCGCTTTACCCCAACTTCCTTCCAAACCTTCAACCTGATCAGGGTTGGCCCCCCACTCCAAACTTCGAGTTAGTTACCGGATGCTGAAACACGTGTTAGGGCCCCAAATCAGTAAACTACACAACTTCAGCAGCCATTGAATCAAATTACACGGGTTAGTTAAGCAAAGGGTTAATAACCAATTCCAGTTAGCAACAGGCCTATCACTCACGTATTACCCTCTAACGCAGCTACGCACAACTCTCCGCACCTCCCGTCGCAACCTTCCCCTTTGAAGGATAAGAGCCGATGGAAACCCTGACAACAACTAATGCACCCTACCTAGATGGCCATCAATCTTAAAGTACTCCGATATAAAAAAAAAGGAATTTTGATGGAACGATAAATTAATAATCTGTATTAAGATTAGTTAATATGGAGGAACTCAGAAGCACTCGAACGCGTTAGTGAGCACATAGGCGGTTTGCCTAAATTATGCTAGAGCGGCTGGGTCTGCATCACCTGCCGCCGGTCGCACCATCAGCCTCCGGACACCTCTCAGAGGTACATAACAGTGGTGAAACGACGTTCGCTTGAACGGAACGGCAGCCCCAGACATCTATCAAGACCCGCAAATGAGCGCACGGCGATAACGGATCCTGTGGTAAGATGGTACCTGGAGGGGCCCTTCGGCTATCTACTGGGGCTCTAAACGCAGGCTCACCACCTGATTTTCGGTCCAAGGGAGCTAAGGTTAATTGCGTAAGGCCTGCTCGTCAGTTCAGCGGAGCTACAACCGTCCGCTCACCCCCTGATTTCGGTACAAGGGAGCTAAGGTTAATTGCGTAAGGCCTGCTCGTCAGTTCAGCGGAGCTACAACCGCCCGCTCACCACCTGATTTCTCTGTTTAGGGGAGTTTAAGGTAACGGCGTATTGTTTCCTCGTCAGTTCAATGGAGCTAAGGCTACCCGCTCGCCACCCGGTAGTCAGGGACGACTACCATGACAGTCCGGTGTGATCGGCGCCAGTGTTACATAAATCTGACGTAATTCCTCCGCAAAATCATTCGTTGAAGCCGGTGGGGTAGGCGCTTTCTTCAGAGTCCGGTTGAGAAGAGTTCCAGGCGGCTACTCCAGCGACTAGCTTCACCCCGTGTAGGGCGGCAGGGCGAGGTTCACTACGAAGAAGACTATCCGCAGGCAGCACCCCAGCCAGATCTCTACGTCATGAACCGCACTGGATTGACTCGTGGGTAAAAGACTTCAAGTGAGTGGCGGCCGCCGGCAAACTCAAACCGTGGCTCGTTCCGGGTGCAGGGTACAGGCAAGTATAGCATCACGCAACTCACAGGCACGCGGTTGCCGGGGGGGTCACGAATGGTTGAACGCAGTGGCCGAAAACACGCCCAATGACCACTGGCGAGACGAGAATCCAAGTATCAGGGGAGAGGTTCTCAGCTCCCTCTCGCGGGTGGATGCGGTGAAGGAAACACCCCCTCGACTTGCAGGGACTATCTACCCGCTATAGCTGATCAATTTAGTTATAGGGTCAATTCTGGCTGCTTCAACATTCTGAAATATACCGGAAGAATTAGTGTACACGGGTAATACAATTTGCCATCTACATACCCAGCAAAATATTGACAAAATATCTGGTCCAAGACCCACATTGAAACCAAACTGACTGACCGTGAGCAAATTCGTTTACAATCTTGCAAAATTGATCTGCTCCAAAACTTTAGATCAAGGTAGCAATAGCAATGAAATTATGATTATTCATGTCAGACGATTCTTCGTTTCCCATCTTAGAAGCGGTACAACAATTGCAAATGTTTGGCTCGTATGCAGCCCGAGAAGAAGAGACCTAACTCCGTAATCAACCTGTAGGGTACGTTCAAACGCGTCTCCAGGAATAACATCATTACCAACAGCCATTTTGTATTTCTATCACTACAATTGCCCTAATTTCGGCAACACTGCTCGTTTCGTTATCAAGAGGAATATTGTTAATGGAACCTTGAACCCACACTCCATTTTCATTGTGGCAACAGAATTCTCAATATCCCGGAAGTGCTCTCCCGGTCTCTGGCAATGTTATCCTCGCCCGTAACTCCTGCAGCAGTGACAGGAAGTCATTCTTTCTTAGGGTTAACTGCCAAAATTCATTTCCAAATATGCTTGCTTGCGCTCGTAATTGTAGCTTATTTTCTCTTAGAAATGCAAGTTCCCTTCGAAAACGTGATTTGGTTATTTTCATCGCTCCTGCAACTCCCCCGAGACTTTTCAGCAACATTCCACTAGAACACAGCATCCCTAACAGCACAATTCAATTATTTCGCCCGTTCATCCCCCTCCCCCCTGGGAGATTGTATTTACTCGGTTTTTACATTCCAAAAACTCGTCGACCTGCAATTGAAGTACACTGTCTTATGCAACCTAACAGGTCATTTAGTCGTTCGTCATCTACTCCCTCATTCGTTCTGACAAGCCTATCAGGAATGTTTGATAGAAGGGTATCAAATTCTACGTAGAATCTTTCCGTTGTCACTTGGTTCTCAAAGTTCCAATCAGCCTATTATACCTCACGTTAATCAACTTGCAGACGAGTCTGCATTCACTCACGATTTCTTATACACCTTACATAACGGTTTTATGTATATTTATGTATAGTCACTGCTTTCAGCGACTACGGGCGCTGGGTAGGATACCAAACCTCACACCATTTGACATTCATGTACCTCCAGGCTAGAACGGTGAGACGCTCCAGCGTGTAAGAGAGTACTGTGTTTTACTCTATGTGTTTTAGGTAATTGTACGCATTAAGGACTTGAGTATAGTTGACAATTTTTAATATGGGTAGTACTAATAACAAGCTATATTACTGTGAGTGTAGGATGATTTTCATTGTACTAAATGACGCAGCCGTGTTGATATCTACTTTGATACCTAGTTTTAAATCTATACGTTAAGTGTATGTATTCAGATAACCCCCGGAATAGGTTACTTGCACGAGAACCTACGTAAATGTATGCCATTTGTGCCTGTCCTCCGAGTGAAGAGGTCAGCATTTTTGTGCCTGCTATAGGATATCGGCTAAAATAACTTGGGTGCAAATGGGACACAAGTAAACCAGGGGACACCCCCCTTAGCAGTTAGCAAACAGTAGAGCTGTTCTCATTGGACAATTCAAATCTCACACATTAACGCAAGGCGCCTCCCCTTTTTGAAAGATTTTGAGTTATTGGGAACAGTTAGCTATGGGGAGAGCGGACAACAACAGACGAACACTGGCGGCCACCACAGAAGGACCTGAAGTCGAGTATTTAGAGTACAGTATGTTAAGATTTCACTGACCCGTTGATTAAAGAACCGCAGCAATTGTGAGTGTTTCATTTCGTCTTATTTCAAATAATTCACTAGGAGGTTAGTAATTAAAACAATCATAACATATTTACTGTAACCCTTATGAGAGAGTAATAAGTGTAGCCCTTATGACACAGTGATAGGTGTAACTCTTATGACACAGAGATAAGTGCAGGCCGCATCATGAGGCGTAAAATGCTGCGGTCTTATTGTCCACGCCTCTGGTGTCACTTAGTCTAACACTCTTGCTGCGATACCAAACTGAAATAAGCAAACTATTGGAGAATGTCATGCAGTAGCCTTCTCAGCAGGAGTGGGCAACTACAGCGCCGAGGGTCGACCAACAAGGCGACGTGGACAGAATTCCAGCGAGCAGTGCTTCGTCTGCTCGTTCTGTCAGGACGACAGAGGACTGACGTGAAACGCTCGCAACACCCCAGCCTGCAAACTGGCAGGACAGATGACTGTCAGCGGGACACCATGGCAGTAGGTTGGCTTCTTCCGTCAAGACAGCCTGTTCTTGAAGAAAGCGGCAAAGAACACTGGCTGACAGTACCATCCCCCTTGGATGTTGTTTGGGAGCTCAGTCCCGGGCCACGCTGGTGCGCCGCCACAGGTCACCGTTGCCTCCCTTCAATCACCACCGGAAGGGGAGGCGTATAATCGTCACGCTCTCCATCCGCCGTCAATAAATGGGAGAAGGAGGGCAGCAGGACAGCACAAAATTATCCAGTTTACCCCAGATCAGCATTTTAGGCCGGCCCTGCAATGGCACGAAGCAGCGGCACCCCTCCTGAAGTCAAGCAAAGTTCATCAGGGACAGAACTCCATGCCGGGATTACTGGCTCGATCCTAGAGCACGCCGGGCCCTCAAACACTCCACCTGTGCGACAATGTTATTATTTGTTGCTGGCAGGTGGTAATGAGGCAAGCATGGCCGGTCCGGAACGGACGATTGGAAGTTATCGAGCTGGACCTTGAAGCCGCCGAGTTCCCCCTGGTGTGCTCTCAAGCTGGCAGGGAGGCAATTGAAGAGCCTCGGATCCCGAACGAGGAGAAAGTTCTCCCTCAGCGTTTGAACTCTTTGCAGGGCCCAATCACTCACTGGGAGCACCGCACAAAACCGGCCTCTCCTCTCAAGTATCTGTGGAAATGCAGTCTCGTCCATCTATATCAGGTGCTAGTTGAACGATTTTCCACACATATATTATTATATAACGCTCTCGGCGTCTCTCCAGCTAGGCAGATTCCGCTGCTGAAGTTTTTCCCAATAATTAAGTGCTGCCAATCTCGTAGCCCAACTAGTGAAGGTTTTCTGGATAGCCTCCGGTTGCCTAATCCTAGAGGGGCACCACAGCTGGCAACAGTATTCAAGAAGGGGAAGCACCAACGCTTTGTAGTGTTAGCATGAGGAAAGCATCTCTTGTTGTAAAGGTGCAGAGGGTCTCCCTCTCGCGGTAACCTCACTAATCTGGCTATTGAATCCAGCCGTGTCACTCATAACTACTCTCAGGTCCCTGAGCTCCGACCTCATCTGGATTGGAGCTCCCTGTGGATCACGGTATTCATACTCCAATGCCTCGCCTGAGGTTGTGCACCGAAGTAGTTCAAACTTGTCTCCGTTGAATTCCATGTTGATGACAAGCCATGGCTCAGCGGTAGATCGTTTCAAGGTCAACCTGTAACAGCTCACAGTTCATGATACTCTTTATCATCTTGGACAATCTGCTGTCGTCAGCAAACGAGAATGGAACGCTGTGCTGCAACGTGCCATTGATATCAGCATTTATGTACAAGAAAAAAGATCGGTCCCAACACAGACCCCTGCGGGACACCGTTGTTCACATCATATTCAGCAGACACCGCCCCCTCCATCGCCATGCACTGTCTCCTCCCTGTCAAGAAGCTCCGCATCCACGTTACAGTTGCCCGCTAACGTCAAGTAAAGAGTTTCTTGAATGGAACTTTGTGGTCGACTTTATCGAAAGTCTTTGCACAATCAAGATACACGACATCCACATTCAGTCCCCGCTCCAGAGCCTCCAAGATGCCATGATAGTGCGCCAACAACTGCGACAGGCAGGATCGCTGTCTCCTGAAGCGGTGCTGGCTCTCGTTGAACAGACAGCCCATAACGCTCCATGAACTCCACCAACCTCTTCACGACAGTCTTCTCAAAGGCCTTGATGTAATGAGACGTCAGGGCAACCAGCTTTTAATTTTTAGGGACAGATCTGTCTCCCTCCTTGTGTATCGGAATTATTTTCAAAATTTCAAGTTTTTGTGGAACCTTGCCACAATCCAGCGACTTTCTCCACAAAATGCAGCGATGCTCCCGAAGTGCTGCACCGGCCCTCTTCAGCAGAATCGCCGGCACCCCGTCAGATCCGGATGATGAGTCCGCAGACTTTTTTACCGCCTCCATAAAACCTTCGAGTAAGAAGTCGATGTCTCTGATTTCCGGCCCGACCTTCTCTGTTAGCCGCCGTTCAGCAACTTCCGTTAGATCTTCCTCAAGCAGCGGCAGGCTGAAAACAGACTCATACTGGGCCCTCAGCATTTCGCACATAGCCTGAGGTTCGCTCACCAACTCTTCGCTATGTCTCAAGGGGCCAACGCGAGTTCTTATTAGCAATTTGGACTTTGCATAGCGGAAGAAATACTTTGGGTTAGTCCTGATAGCCTCATCAGCCCTTTCTCTTCTCAGCACCGCTCCTCGTCGTGAGACAAGCTCAGGAGCTTCTCGACTTGCAGGATCTGCAACACAAGAGCATCTCTGCCAGTCCCGGCGTCGGGTAGGTAGCCTCGTTAAAAATTTACTCATCTTCCTCGTGAGAATCCTGCGATCGCGGGGTATATTCCTCCGTGACTGGACTGCTTTTTTTGGAGGGGGGGGGTAGTGTTGGATAGGATACAAATGCTCAGCACATAATCACACAATCGAGGGTGATATCATACATCCGACAGCAGCTCCAGCCAGTTCACTCTCTTCAGCTCCCTAACGATCTTGTACCACTGAGTATTTTCATGGGAGAAGTCCAGTGTCATGAAGCCTACACCTATCTGCCGATGGGTGCGAGCTGGCGAACTGAATACCAACGAAGTCTCAAAAACTACCAGATGGTGATCTGACATGATAGTGTCCTCCACCTCAACTCTATAAAGCAGTTCCTCGTTCTTTATGAGGACCAAGTCGAGAATGTTGTCTCCTCGTGTTGGCACCTCTACCACCTGAGTCAACAGTGGCTTGTCACAAAGCTCGAACGTGTACCCAGTCGGCCGCCTCTCACCGGGAGCTCCTCCCACTCCAGTCTTGTCATCCCATCTTGCTCTGTATAGGTTTAAGTATCCACATAGAATCAGCTATGACGAAGGGTCACCTAGCTGGATAAACTCTTGTTTTTAAACCTATCTTATGGAGAATTGTACAAGAAATTTAGTGGTTTAATCAGATTTGAATTATCTATCCTAGTTTTTGAGATAAGGCGAAAACAATGCAAAAAAAATGTTATCTTATTTTTCGGAAAAAAATGCAATTGACAACTTTACTATTATAGATAGGTCACATATGTTGTAGGTAAAAATTGTAGAGATTGTAATTCTACACAAAAATTGTCTCAACAATATATTCCGTTTGATTCATTTTTATGTAAATATTTGCCATGGCAATATCTATCTTTTCGGGTGGATGACAAATTGGCTGCCGAAACTGAAAATTGGACACTGTAAATGTTGTTATTGAATAATATGAAATATATACGAAAATTACATGAAACAATACTACTGATATTAGTATCATTGGAACAATTATAATCAATAATACTAATATCAGTATTATTGAAACACTAATAGGCAATGATACTGATATAAGTAATATTGATATTTGGGACCGTTGGCTACATTTAACAGTAGGTGTTCCTCATACTTGGGGCTGTTGGCTCTAGCTGACTGGCAGATTTTAGCTGGACAGAAATAGGGAAGAGGGGTAGTAAAATGCATGCTTTTCCTACGGCTGGGATTTGAACACTGAATGACCCAGATATTCAGAATGAGCGGACAATTTCCATTCTAGTGATATCTTTTTTTTTAATTCGGTGTTGCCATCAGAGATCGTTTTTTTGTCAGCTAAAGCCAACGGTGGGCACTGGAGGGACTTCAGGTCTGGGAATGTTAGTAACATTAGTCGGCCGTAGGAAGTAAGCAGTGTTTTATCCGTATGTGAAATGGTGTATATGAACGTAACTGTGTACGATGAAGCCCGTTACAGTGAAGGGGTCGAGTCAGTCTCGTTTTGGTCTCACTCCCTAACGGCCTCCAGCTATTTTACGCGTATTGCAAATATGCTATAACAAGTGATCCCGTGTATAAACCCTCCGCCCTTATTCCAATCGCAATTTTTATTCGTAGCACATTCTATTGATATAAACGTATCTGACCCATTTTGATTTGGGCTTCGTTTCCACCGGAGCCTCAACGTGAGTCGTCGCACGCTCACCCGAGGGATGACCCATTCTCGTGTGTTGTGTCTAATAATTTGGATGTGGTTATAACTTCCTCAAGGTAACATTTCCGAGCCATATTTCGTGTTCCGACATGCGATCAGATGGTGATAAAATTTTAGTTAAAAAGAATGATGTTTGCAAATACAAGATCAATTTTCAAGTTCAAGTGTTTCGAAGTACAAGTTTCATGAAACAAAGCGTTTCACAAATTCAAAACATCCATATAAAATTTCCTGATGTCAAATTTCAGATGAATTGGATCAACATAAACAAACTGCGAAGTTACATATGTGTGAAGTTTAACACTTAGGTTGGCACAATTTACACGTTCCATCTCAAATGAAGGTGGACAAGCGTGTAAGAACTAAGGCGAACATTATTTTGTTCTCGTTTTCAATAAATAGGATGTGGTGGTAATGTTGCCATGACAATCGTGTGATGTTTGCAACTGTACGGTGTGATACACGAGTGTTAACCTGTCCGATGCAATACATGTGTGAAACCTGTCCGATGCAATACATGAGCGTGAAATGATCGAACGCGAGAACAAGATGAGTGAGTGAATGAAAAGTTACGAACATCACACAACAATGATTACATGTTTCTATGTCCTGTCGTGTATTATGCGCGATTTTTTTTTGCAAAAATGAGCGTACGGGCACTCAATATAGCCTCCGGGTGACGAGACGTTGAAATCTTGGTATAAAAGAAAACTGTGTTATCAAACATCGAAATTGTTAATTCTAGTTTACCAGACCTACTCAGAGAAGGACCTCACAATTCATTTGGTTCCGACCAGAATAACAAACACTCAAAAATAAAGTATATCGTTAACAAAAATTGAATGGCAAGTGGGCAATCAAATGTGTAATGCAATTTTGTGTCCGAGCGATGTGTATTTAATGATGTGCACCAGTAATTATGAGGTATCCATCCGGTAAAAAAACGGAAAACAAATGTGATGATAGTTGAAAGGTTTGTTTAATTTAATTATTACCTGTAATGTCCATGGCAACTAGATTCAAGCGTGCAAGCATGTAAGTCCGGGTTTCTACAGACTATGCTCAAGACAGTTGGTAAGGTTTGTTTCTTTCAACGCTCATTTTTTCGTAGGTTCCGAGAACTCACACACGTTGAAATGAACAAAAATACGCTATATAACATGAAGACCATCATAATTTAATCGCTCCGTGACACCCTTTGAGATGAAAAATAACGTAGAAACAAAGGGTTTACGACATGTCAAACAAAATTAATGAACGTCCAAAGCAGAATTATCAACGTCAAAACAATTCCGCGTTTAGTCCTCCCAGCACCACAAACATTAATATTGGAAAACATTCTTTTTCATAATTTCCTCGACGCGGTCACATGCCGTAAAAGTGTACGTTGCAAGCAGCCCGCATTGAAGATTTTTTTTTGTCAATAATGATGACACCCAATCACCAATAGCAATCACAACTGATTCGCGTGTCACAAGCAAATGTACCATCCAATCACCGGTCGAAAACGGGGGTGAATCAGTTTAGGCTATCAAATCCCAGTGATCACAATCAGGCGCGACGCAAGGACTCTTATCTCGAATAATAAGTGGAAGAAGTTATAGCTCTCCGTTCTAACGCTTCATTCAATTTAAATATTGTATGTTTCTGGTATTCCCTGTCATGTAACTTGTAGACCTTGATCTTATTATCTCGGTATTTTTCCCGCCTGTCTGCAAACCCTGGCGTACGTCACTCTGAGAGGGATTTTTTTTTATTTTCCCAGTGTTTTTATTAGCATCTCAGCATGCTACCATTTCTTCTTCTAAAGACCTTTCAATGCGTCGTCACCCAATGAAAAGGAGACCAGGACCGTGTAGGTGATTCGTCGCAGTCAAAGCCTTGCAACGTCGGCGCTGTCTCAGAGGCAGGAGCTCTCATATTAGATAAGCGACATAGGCAAAGAGTTTGCTCGCTTAATTTTTTGGGAACCAATCAAACCGCTTATATGAGAGATTTAGCCCGCAAATATGTAACGGATTTATGAAAGTTTCTAAAACATCGAAATTATTTGTATGATAAATTGAAAGAGGGGAACAAATTTGGAACGCCCGCTGTGAGTATGACCCAATCTTAAATTATTCGATATTTTCTTTATGAATCGAGACATCGCAAATCCACACTGTATGGGTGAAGGAAAAAAATAAGGGTTCTCGATATCTTGTTAGCTGATGAACTGCACCTGTTGCATATAAATTTTGTAGAAATTTCATATTCCTGCTAGTGATTTACTATCTATATACGTATATAGACATATGAATATACATAACGATTTATATATATATATATATATGTAAAAATAAGTATGCATATATATACACATGTATACATATATATATCAATAAATATATAAACATACATTCTCCCATCATTGCTACAGTGTTGCATTTTGTTCGTCCTTCCCCTTTCTTCTGGAGCCCATGTGCAACGGTCTGCAGTCGCGCACAAAAGAGATGTAGATTAGGGACGGACGGGTACTCAGTAGACAGTGAATGAGCGTCCTTCCATGTAAAGGGGTGTTTCTTTTCTAGAGAGGATTATAGTTAGCTGCACACCGTTAAACCCGATGCATTCGTTTATATATATACATGAATTAGGTTTCATTACTTTGATCAAACACGGTATGGATGCGTCGTGATATATTCCTTCAGTTGATCTCGACATCAATTTTGTGTCTTGAAGTCACAAAATGATCCTGAAATTTGCTTACGAAATCTTGCCCACAAAATAATATTTTCTTGTTCGGCAAAACATGTAACTTTTCTGAAATGTATACATCA
Source organism: Gammarus roeselii (assembly GCA_016164225.1). NCBI lineage: Eukaryota > Metazoa > Arthropoda > Malacostraca > Amphipoda > Gammaridae > Gammarus > Gammarus roeselii. The sequence goes on from SDVV010010286.1 coordinate 12,534, forward strand.
CCCTCGTACTGTACAGTTATTAAAACGAGTCATACAATCAGTATACCAATTTTCTCATTCAATAACCATTACATTCTTTATTCGTAAAGAACTATCGCACAAGCTCACAATGTAATCATACATATTATTCACTTCCATTGCCCAATTCAAATCATCACCTAATAGTTTACAGTCAATGCATAATTAATTTTTGTAATGCCTGTTTGGTCAACTCATATTTCAAACATACCTGCTGTTCAACTCTACCCAAAGACCCTGTAGTTCGTAATACACTAGCCATAGCTCTATTCTCAACCGAGAGCACCACGTCTAAATTTCAGGGTGTCATAACATCAGGCATTGTAGTGACCCAATCGTATAATTGGACGTTACGCTAGTTATGCAAACATCATCACTGCTCCGGCTCAGTCGCAGCGTGGCATCCTTCTCTACCAATGCAATCATTGCTGTTCATGGAACTCCTACGATCAAATTACAATAACCATCTTCCTGTGCACATCAACCCGGCATGTTGCATGCATTTAGGTCAGCTAGACGTGCATTGCGTTATTGCAAAACTTTTTACGAAGAACAGAGGGCATAATGCAGGCAAGTTTTCATTGTGGTGCGCTGCCATTGGTTGGAATCTGTCGGCGACCTATTCAGTGATTGGTTGTGCGATATTACAGATGTACGTGCCGTCAGTGCGTTCAACATGCTCTGATTGGTTGAAATGTAAGAATAATGATAAATGCACGTGAGGGATAGTGTTGAAGCGTTCGGATTGGTTGAGGAAGAGGTACGATGCAGTTGAAGCAAAGCGAAAAGTCAGGGTCTACTTGATAGAATTTAAGTGAGGAATAGACTGGTCAGGATGCTACGATTGAACATAACTGATGTTGTTTGACATCTTCGTATGAGAAAAAAATAATTCACACACAATTGAACCGGATCTGTAATATTATTGCGTTTTGTTCATCAGTACACATAGCATACGTTGGAACTTATACTTCACCATCTACATAATGTTTACATCTGAGTAAGAAGATCAGGAATTGTAATTTAATTAGTTACCCCAAGACAAATTCATTAGTTCATACGTGACTGACGTAACGTAAACTTACGCACGTGCATTCTCTAAACTGTAATTTCTATAAATACAGAATATTTTGTACACAAATTTGAGATAGAATTGCGTAGTATTATGACCTAGGGTATCTGACATTGCTTAACTGGTGATTAAAAAAACTTCAACTAATGTTGTTCACGAAGTGTAAATGAGACAAAATTTTCTTGTTGGGCAAAACATGTAACATTTCTAAATTGTATACATCACCCTCGTACTGTACAATTATTAAAGCGAGTCATACAATCGGCATACCAATTTTCTTTCAATAACCATTACATTCTTTATTCGTTAAGAACTACCGCACAAGCTCACAATGTAATCATACATATTATTCACTTCCATTGCCCAATTCAAATCATCACCTAATAATGCGTTCAACATGCTCTGATTGGTTGAAATGTAAGAATAATGATGAATGCACCAGAGAGAGTGTCGTTAAAGCGTTCGGATTGGTTGAGGAAGAGGTACGATGCAGTTGAGGCAAAGCGAGAAGTCAGGGTCTACTTGATAAGATGTAAGTGAGGAATAGAGTGGTCATGATGCTCTGATTGAACATAACTGATGCTGTTTAAGATCTTCGTATGAGAAGAAAATAATTCACACAATTGAACCGGAGCTGTAATAGTATTGCATTTGTTGTTCATCAGAACACATAGCATACGTTGGAACTTATACTCCACCATCCACATAATGTTTACATCTAAGAAGATCAGGAATTGTAATTTAATTACAGCTACCCCAAGACAAATTCATTAGTTCATACGTGACTGACGTAACGTAAACTTACGCACGTGCATTCTCTAAACTGAAATTCTATAAATACAGAATATTTTGTACACAAATTTGAGATAGAATTGCGTAGTATTATGACCTAGGGTATCTGACATTGCTTAACTGGTGATTAAAAAAACTTCAACTAATGTTGTTCACGAAGTGTAAATGAGACAAAATTTTCTTGTTGGGCAAAACATGTAACATTTCTAAATTGTATACATCACCCTCGTACTGTACAATTATTAAAGCGAGTCATACAATCGGCATACCAATTTTCTTTCAATAACCATTACATTCTTTATTCGTAAAGAACTACTGCACAAGCTCACAATGTAATCATACATATTATTCACTTCCATTGCCCAATTCAAATCATCACCTAATAATTTACAGTCAATGCATAATTAATTTTTGTAATGCCTGTTTGGCCAACTCATATTTCAAATATACCTGCTGTTCAACTATACCCGAAGACCCTGTAGTTCGTGATACACTAGCCATAGCTCTATTCTCAACGAGAGCACCACGTCTAAATTTCAGGGTGTCATAACATCAGGCATTGTAGTGACCCAATCGTATAATTGGACGTTACGCTAGTCATGCAAACATCATCACTGCTCCGGCTCAGTCGCGGCGTGGCATCCTACTCTACCAATGCAATCATTGCTGTTCATGGAACTCCTACGATCTAATTACAATAGCCATCTTCCTGTACACATCAACCCGGCATGTTGCATGCATATAGATAAGATAAACGTGCATTGCGTTATTGCAAAACTTTTTACGGGGAAGAGAGGGCATAATGCAGGCAAGTTTTCATTGTTGTGCGCTGCCATTGGTTGGAATCTGTCGGCGACCTATTCAGTGATTGATTGTGCGATATTACTGATGTACGTGCCGTCAGTGCGTTCAACATGCTCTGATTGGTTGAAATGTAAGAATAATGATGAATGCACCAGAGATAGTGTCGTTAAAGCGTTCGGATTGGTCGAGGAAGAGGTACGATGCAGTTGAGGCAAAGCGAGAAGTCAGGGTCTACTTGATAAGATGCAAGTGAGGAATAGAGTGGTCATGATGCTCTGATTGAACATAACTGATGCTGTTTAAGATCTTCGTATGAGAAGAAAATAATTCACACAATTGAACCGGATCTGTAATAGTATTGCATTTGTTGTTCATCAGAACACATAGCATACGTTGGAACTTATACTCCACCATCCACATAATGTTTACATCTAAGAAGATCAGGAATTGTAATTTAATTACAGCTACCCCAAGACAAATTCATTAGTTCATACGTGACTGACGTAACGTAAACTTACGCACGTGCATTCTCCAAACTAATTTCTATATATACAGAATATTTTGTACACAAATTTGAGATAGTATTGCGGAGTATTATGACCTAGGGTATCTGACATTGCTTAAATGGTGATTAAAAAAAGTCAACTAATGTTGTTCACGAAGTGTATATGAGACAAAATTTTCTTGTTGGACAAAACATGTAACATTCTAAATTGTATACATCACCCTCGTACTGTACAATTACCCAATTAAAAATCAAGAGCGTATCCCCCGCGATTATTGTAGTACATGGTAGTGGATCGGAGCACATCGTCGTGATCTACTACGGTGTCCACAACGCTCAAGTGCTCCGTTGGCCTCCGGTGAACAGGCGAGCAGTATGCACCAGCGTAGCATGTCATGTAAATCAGATGATGGCCATCGGAGATGAGTAACCCAGAGGCCATCTTGTGTGTTTTGGTAGTCTGTTTCTCCAGTGCCCTACGGAGATGAAGACATGGCAACATCGTCGTCACTGATAAATAAAGCAGTCTCAAAGCACAGTCCACTGAATATAGAAGACAGTCCGATCCTAAGGCGGAAATTCGCACGCTCT